>PVJH01012897.1:0-62564 GCA_004026705.1 Nesogale talazaci | reverse complement strand
TCCTCTTACCATATTTGTCCAATCTGAATGCAGAGAAAATAATTAAGGATGATTATATGAAAAACTATGCCGCATCAAGATTGGAGGAAGGCTCATTAATAATACGCAATATGCAGATGCCACCCTCTTGCTTGCGGAAAGTGAGGAGGGCTTGAAGCACGTGGTGAGGCAGTTCCAACCTTGCAGCCTTAGTGTGGGTGACAGCTGGAGGCAGAGAACACACAATTGGAAACATCATAAAGAATGAAGCGAAGTTGACGCTGTCAAGGATTTTTATCCGTTTTGACCCCCAATCAAGGCTCATGGAAGCAGAATTCAAGAGATCAATCTATGCATCCCTTTAGGTAAATCTCCGCAAGACTTCTTTAAAGTGTTGAAAATCAAGGAAGTCACTTTGAGGCCTAAAACGTAGCTGCCCGAGGCAGGTATTTCCAGGTGCACCTTATGTGTGTGGAAGTTGGACATTGAGTAAAGAAGACTGAAGAATGAATGTATTTGACTGGTGGGTAATGGGTCACCCTCTTACAGGGGGGTTACGGGAAGGAGACAGGCCAGTCAAGGTAGCGATGAAGCATACAACTTTCCTCTAGTTCCTAAAGGCTTCCTCCCCCAACTATCATGGCCTCGACTCTACCTTACAAATCCAGCTGGACTGGAGAAGGTACACTGGTAGAGAGGGGAGCTGGAGATAAGGGGAACCCAGGATAAATGAACCCCTTCAGGCCAGTGGTGAGATTGGAGCTACCGGATGGGGAAAAGAAGGTGGGGGAGAACCAACTACAAGGATCTACACATAACCTCCTATCTGGAGGACAGACATCAAAGGAGTGGGCGGGGGGAGAGGTCGGGCAGTGCAAAATATGACAGAACAATAATAATTTATAAAGTATTGAGGGTTCGTGGGGGAGGGGAGTAGGGACAGAGGGGAAGGATGGGAAGCTGCTATCAAGGGCTCAAGTGGAAAAGTGGATATTCGGAGAATGCTAACAGCAGCAGACATGTGAAGGTGCTTGGCACAGTATGTGTATTTATGTATTGTGACAAACGATGTATGAGCCCCCAATACAATTATTTTTAATAAAAAAAGAATTAATGTACTTGAATTGTGATGCTGGTAAAGAACATTGGAGGTACCACGGTCTGCCAAAAGAGCAACCAAATCTGTCTTGGAAGAAGGACAGTCAGAATGTTCCTTAGAGACAAAGATGGCAAGACTTCATTCACTATACTCTGGAGAGGACATCAAGCTTGGCATAGTAGAAAGGCAGCAAAAAAAAAGAGCGGAAGGCCTTAGACAGGATGGATTGACAGAGTGGTTGCAATCATGGACTAACATAAACAAAGGACACAATCATGAGGATGATGACGGACCAACAGGACTTCGTTCGGTTCTACACAGCATTGCTGTAAGTCCGAACCGGCTGGATGGCGTCTGACAACACGAGTTGGCAGTTAGTCGATGGCAGCGGGTTAACAGTAGATGAGGAAAGGGCACTTGACATGGAAGGACGTACAAAATTTGTTTGTTATTATGCTGCAGAGATCTGAGACCATTTCTCTGCCTTGTCCCAAGGGTTTCAGAAACCGTCTTTATTGGACCAGAAAATATATCCTGCAAACTACATATATGTCTGTTTTTGTAAATAAAACTTTACTGTAAGCCAGTCACATCCCTCCATTTATGTATGGTCTATGACACCTTCAACTGACATCGGCAGAACTAAGTACCAGTAGTTGCAATCAGGACCATAAGACTGAAAAGTCTAAGATACTTACTATCTGGCCCTTCAACCCCAAATTTGGCTATTTACATTATTTAAACAGACTAATTAATAGGCTATGCCCAGGACCTAAGGACCCCTAAGGGCCTTGTGTGGTGGTCTGATAGCTGCAAGGTCAGTCGTTTGAAATGACCTGCTGTTCTGTGGGAAAAAGACAGAGCTTTCCCCTCGCCTAGAGAGCTGCTGTCTCAGAAACCCGGAAAGAGCAGTTCTACCTTTTTCAATAGGATGACTCACTGGGAATCAGCTTTGACTCAATGACAGCGTGTTGGTCTCCTAGACTAGAGAAACAAACTCATGGTCACTGATGTATGTGTATAGGAGAGAGCTTTAAATAAAAGGGCCATTGCACATTAAGAAAACATCCCAGCTCAATCCAGATCAAGTCCATAAGTCTGATCTTAGCCCTTCCGTCCGATACCACTGGGTAAATTCCTCTTCAGACTCATGCAACACATGCAACGACACCGAATTCAGGAAGGTCCCAGACCAGTGGGTGGGAAGTCTTATGGCTCCAGTGGCAGAGGAAGTCTCTCCACATTGGGTCTCCGTTTGGCTCCTCCAACTCCAGGGCTCTGGTGCTACCAGTGCAGCTCCAAGTAGCTTGTCAACAGGAAAGGGTAGCAGAGAGAATAGGTCTGGCCTACACAGAGCTAATTATCTCCGTAGCACCTAGAAGTGAGGTCATCAGGCTGGGACTTGATTGACAGGCTAGACTCCACCCCTTCATAAGTTGACACCAGATTATGTAACTACCACAGGTGGTGAGTTTTTGTTGTTGTTGTTGTTGTTGTTTTTACCCAGGACCTATTTGCTATAGATTTAGCAGGCATCCCACAATAGATTTAAAAGGGTAACAAAGAAGGAGGCTTGTTTTCTATTCTCAGGGACTGAAAACTAGTTGAGGAGACAGTGACCACCCCTACGAAGCAGTACAAGATTCTATTTCATCAAGGATTAAATTGTGCTGTGCAGACAAGTTCTGGAATTTGAGACACAGAAGAAGGATCAGTGAGATCTCTTAGATTTGGAGAAGGCAATATTTAATAGAATACAGTACCAGGACACACTAAGAACTCAGGCGCTCCCTTGAGATCAGCTGTAATTGAATTTGACCTGTATTTCTACTCCTGTGTCATTTAAGTCACTGATTTTTTTTGGCCTTGTGCTTAGGGGACACCTTAATGACAAGAAATATTTCTAAGTAACTTTAGCTGACTGATTTTTTTCTGGGACTTGGAATTCCTTCAATTTCCCCAAATGACAGAGAGTTTAATCCAGTCATAGCAACTGTATTAGTTTGGGTTGACTAGAGAAGCAAATTCAGGGACACTCATATAAATAAGAAAGAGCTTTATATCAAAGAGTAATTGCATATTGAGAAAACATCCCAGCCCAGGCCAGATCAAGTCCATAAGCCTGGTATTAGCCCATATGTATGATACTAGTCCATAAATTCCTTTTTAGACTCATTCAGCATATGCAAAAACGTGGAATGAGGAAGATCACATGCCACTGGGTGAAAAGTCTTGGAGATGTAGTGCTGGCGGAAGCATCTCAGTGCTGGCACAGGTCTCCATGTGGCTCCTCCAGCTCTCGGAGTGTGGCTCTCCAACAGGAAGGTGAAACAGAGAAGTTCCCAGAATCTTCATGAGTAAGTCATGTCCACAAAGAAGCATCACCAGGCTGTAATCTGATTGACAGGTCCACTGCTTCACTCTTAATACCCTCACGTTGACATGAGATTACCTAAGTACCACGGCAACATACCATCCTTATTTATTTTGTATATAAAACAGCAGAAATACAAATAATGATTGAGTGTGGACTTTGGCATGAAGAATACCTAGATTTAAAACCTAGTCCCATTTCCTCCTAGCTGTGTGAACTTGAGGTGAGAGGAGGCTTTAAAACTCTGGACTTTTCTTTCTTCATTCATTAAATGGAGATATTGATGACTACTGTTAAAATTTTGTGAGAAGGAAATAATAAAATGCATGTACAATGCTTAAAATGTAAAGTACCCATGGAATCATCTGGAACCCTAGAGAATAGAGTAGAACTGTCCTACAGAGTTTTAAGGCTTGAATCTTCATGGAAGCAGAGTATCATATTTTTCTCCTGCAGAGTTATTGCTGGCTTCCAACCACCAGCCTTGCAGATAGATGCCAAGGACTTAACCATTGTACTGTAAGAATGCAAAGATCCTGAAAAGAAGATGTTCCCAGATGGGTCAACCAGTTAAGCAGTCAAGTGCTAACCAAAAGGTCAGAAGCCTGATCTCACTAGAGAGGCTTCAGAAGAAAGGCCTGGTTAGCTACTTCCAAAGTTGCCTTCACTGAAAATGCCACGGAGCACAAGTCTACTCTGACACACGTGAAATCACCACGACTCAGAGTTGATGGCAAGGAACACAAAGTAAGCTCCATGAATGCTTGCTTAGTCAATGACTGTGACAGTTAAGTTTATGTGTCACTTGGTTAGACCATGTGGATTTGATCATCTTTCATTTTGTGATATCATGGAACCAGCCAATCAAGGAAAGGGGCATTTTCTTGGGGGCATGGCCTGCTGCTGCTCTCTATGGATGCCCTGGCAAACTCATTCTCTTCCACTCCTGCATCCGGTTCATCATTCTCTGCTCTCTGGTTCTTGGGGTGTGAGCCAGCAGCTTGCTGCCTAACCACATGGGTTAGGAGAATCAGCTAGCCTGACACATGACCAACAGATTTGGAATTTGCTAGCCTCCAAATTGCATGAGTTATTTCTTTAAAAGCTCTGTCTTTTTACTCTTGATAGCTAGCTAGCTAGATGATGGATAGATGAGTGATAGATAGATAGATAGATAGATAGATAGATAGATAGATAGATAGATGAAAGAATGGTCGAACACACAAGCACTCACACATGTACACTTCACTAATTCTGCTCCTCTAGAGAACCCAGCCTAGGACATTACTTCAGATCACAGTGAAACTTATACCCTGGCCAAGAGAGTCATGCTTCTTCCAAAACAAAACTTAGTACTTGATTGTTTCTAAGGGTAGTAAAATATAATACTAAGTGCAAAATTATCATTCCTCACTTAGTGGATTATGAGTCATTTTTTATTTTCTTGCTTTGATTCTTAATTTCTAACTTTATCTCCATTGTCATGCCTCCAACTGATTATTGTAATGTCCTTATTAATCCAGGGGAAGGGAACACTGTGTGTGTGTGTGTGTGTGCGTGTAAATGCACATCTAAACTCCATAATGATGTAGATATGTCAGGTGTCTTCAGGAAGGTCTTTGGAAGTAGGCAGACTGACAGGGAGTCTAGCTCCTGGGTTGGATGGTAGCTTCCCTAGGCTCTCCTCCATTCTTCTGATTATGGAATAAATCATGTCGAAACCAGACCAGCTCTCCCCATCTGCAATAAGGGGATAATAACATTTATTTTTGTGATTGTTATGAGTATTGCTGAAAGAGTACTTTGAAACACTTTAAGTGTTTTGATGTAATCATAAAATATGAGGCTTTAAAATCAGGGTCTGTGAGTCCAGAGAAGCCTCTGCTTTCTATTTGGATAATATGTGATGAGAGCATTGTTTTTTGCTGGCCTCTTTGTAATTTGAAGATGAAAGGGCAGGGTGCTTTCCACATTTCCTCTTGGCAATAAGCAGTCCTGCCTCAGGGCCTTGACCTCCTCTGCACTTCTGGAGACTCCTCGGAGCAGTGAACAAGACTAGCATGCCCAGTTCATGCTGGCATTACAGAGTCACTGGCTCTGAGGGCTGGTAGTATTAATATATTTTGAAGAATCCAAAAACACGGAAGCAGGTTTGGTTCTTTCTTATTAGGAACTGATGGGTTTTATATGAAAACAAACAAACAAAAACTGTCAGGAAAAACATGAAGCTACCTATTAGCCTGAATAAGCCAAGTTTCATCTGATTTCAACCCCAGATCTTCTGGTCTCCTCGATACAGTGTGTAACCCATATCAAATCTGGGAGTCACTGATTTAGGAGCTTTTTTGGTCATTAAAAATATAACTCTGGAAAGATAGAGAAGAGCTAATGGTTAGGGGGCTTCTAGATCTGCGGATTTGCCCTTTATTCACTAGGCAATGGGGTGCAGTTGAAGATTGTGAAAGAGGGAAGTAAGAGGCATCTAAGTTTAGCAAGGTAATGTTGCCTGTGGTGCAGACATGAGCAGGGCAATCCATTGGGAGAGAGCGATGGCCCTGAGGGCCTGAGTTCGATGGGGATGGGGGGACTTGAAGCTGGGCTATCAGCAGAAACCCCAACACAACAGGGAAAGTGAAAAGAATAAGAGCCACTACAGTGTGTTATCTCACTGGTCTTCAGCTTTCAGATGTAACTGTATCCAGAGAATTGTATCGATGCTGATTAGGTTGGTCTTTCCATGAGGGCGACCCCTTTGAGAACTCTCAAGCACTAATGGATTGAGATAATTATGATAATTCACAGAGGTGAATTTTCACTCTCTTTTTTTAATAAATAAAAGGACACAGATTTTTTATAATTATCCCACTTATTTTGACTATTAGATCATTAAACTCTCAAAGAGATTTTTTTTTTTACCTCCCAGGAGAAGAAAGGGATGTTCTGGCTACTTACATTGATCCAATTACCTGGATAAATGCCAACTATTCACTTAACATTGTGATAGGAAGATGGGCCTACTCGCTGTGACTTTTCTCGGGATTTTTCTTTTAGCACAATTAATGCTTTAACTAATCAAACTAATTTGTATTTTGATTGGTCCCGTGAAGCTAATCAGGTAAAGCCTATGCACGGTGGAACCTGTGTAAGGCAGAAAGCTAACCGAGAAGGAAAGCTCAAATATTTCCTATGAAAATAAGAGATGGAAAAGTGGTAAGACAGCACCCCGGCAAAGGCGGAAAACTTGCGAGAGCTGGAAAAACAAGGTTGTACCAAGTTCGACCACACAACCCGCGCTCCACTGGAATCTGTTGTCAGCTGAGTTCCCAGGCCATTTCCTCACTCTTGGTCAGGAAGGGCAAGGAAGTCCCGGAGGGCTCGATTGGAGGCTCCCGTGTGTGAGGGGGGGCATTGAGGACAAGGGAGCAAAATCCTCATTTGTCTGGTAAACCAGCTCAACACATTATTATCATCTCTACTAAAGTGAACTTCTGAATATATATATTTGAACAACTCTTTAAAAGTATAGAAATCGTTCTCAGCTCAAGGGCTTCGCAGAAGAGGTCCTTGGCCAGAGTTGGTTGACTCAAGAATGGATGAAGCAATAAATGAAGACCTGATTTGTCAAATTTGCTGATTTTCCTGGTATGAACAATCTCTCACTGCAGCTTAATTTCAAGCTACTGTCGTGAGCAGTCCTGAATGTGGAGTTGGAAAAAAAATGTACAGGACCACGCCATTGTGCAGAATCTTCTCCTCCCCGCCGACAGAACAACAGAACTAGAAGTGGGATTCCCAGCAAGCCAGGGGTGACTTTTGCTTTCTCCCCAATCTACAGTGAATTGTTTCCTGGGTACGCCCTCCCGGTCAGGGACTGTAAAGTGGAAAGGAGGCTGCGGGTGGATAGGAAGGTGCTGTGGGGTGGTGGACGAGAGACAGATGGCAGCATTTAAGCACTCACTACAGAGTAGAAAGCAAGCACAAGCAAGCCTGTGCTTACCTTGTTTATCGGTAATCCAACACTGACGTCAGCTTGATTCTAAAGATAACAGTAAGAATAAAATAATTAGGAAGTGGCGAGTTTTGAGCATTTAGTGTCTTTATTTGGGAAGGATTTATTTAATTGTAGGTGTATCTCGTTGAATTTTCATGTGTCTCACTCTGGGCTCACACCATTTCTGAACATTTTGCAGTCCGCTCCCAGAAACGAGCACCAATCGGTTTCAGCTCACTGCTGCTGTCAGAAGGGAACTCTGCCGGGAGGTGGTTTAGGCAAAGGCGACATGGAAGGCTGCAGCTCAGAGACGGCCGGCCCTTGCCCCTGGCCTGAGAGGGAGTCATGCGAGGCTATCACCCAGGACTGATCTTGCAGTTTTAGTTTGGGCTGGCTAACTTCATAAGCGTGACTCAACTCCCTTGGAAAATAAACCCCGTGCAGTCTGATGACCTGTACCTGGCAAGGACAAAGAACTTAATCTTTAAAAACCTAGTTCTTAAAATTTACACATACATACAACTACCACGTTAAAATAAAACCTGGTGTTTTTCCTTCGCCACGACGCTGAGTTTTCATTCCTAACCTAGTTTCCATACACACACACAAACTGGCTGAGAGCAGTGGTCCCGCTTCTAAATGTTTTTTTTTTTTAGATTTAACACTGGCTAATGAGGGAACAAAATTTATCACTCCCTACTTGACAGATGGGATTACTGTGGATGCTTTTAAAAGGAAAAAGTAGAAGCCAAACTGGACAACTCGCTGAGTCTTTTTTCTTTTCTTCTCTCTCTCTCTCTCTCTCTTTTTTTTTTTTTTTTTTTTGGCTCTAAGCTTTGAGAGTCCCCAAGAGCCAGGAATGACTGGAATGGTGTGTTTGGGTTGAAAGGCAGGGGCAGAGGGGGAAGCAGAGGATGAGATGATGGAGACTTGAAAGAGAAAACTGGATGACCTAAAACATAACTATTACTTTTGTGAGAGGATATGGATAGCTACGGAGGTCATTTGACTTACTATTAGATTTACTTTGTTTTGGGGGTATATAATATGATAAATATTGTCTAGTGTGAAATATAGACCTACACATATTTTATATGTGCTACTTAATGGCCTCCTAAAGACAGACGCTGACCCATTGGTTTTGTGTTTCAAGTTCCTCTTCTTGTTTTTAACTTTCTGTATAGAGAAATTGTGTATCAATTTTCTTTTTTTTGTTATATTCCTTACTATGCAGCATGGTCCCTTGAACAAGATGGGGATTTTCTAAATAGTGTTAACGTCAAATGTAGAATGGCTAATGATTCTTTCCTTTCCAAGAGTTTCTCTTTCTCTTTTTCTCTCACAAACACTTCTCTTGGGAACTGAAAGGAAGACAGAAATAGAGTGCTATTGGTAGCAAATGCCCTTCGATGGACATCAGTCATTTACCGACTTTCACTGAGCTCTCACAACCGGAGCTCCAGCTGCCCCGTTGGACACTTCCATGCATGCCGTCACTTAAATCTCAGAATACTTCCACACCTCCCAAATCCTCTGCCATCAAGTCGATTCCAACTCACAGTGACTTCTACAAAATGGGTATGAATGTTGTCCAAATCAGGGTGCTCCCTAGAAGGTACCAGTGTCAGGGCTGTTTAACTCATCTCAAATCACTTAATGTGGGTTGTTCTCCTGAAGTAGACCTCCATGGAGGTAACTGAAGGAGGGAAGACTCACAATAGAAAGCACTCGGAAATGGAAGGAGGTGGGCAACTTAAGGCAGTGGAGGCTACAATAAGAAAGAAGAGACACTGGGATGCTGTCAAGTTCCCTGAGTCTATAAGTACACTTGGCTGGGATGAAATGGTGGAGCAGAAAAGAAAGGAAGACAGAAGGGCTGCTTTGGTGGAGGGCCATGGAAGGAATAAAATTAGACATCGTAGCTACAGAATAGAAGCACTGAAACAACACAGAGTCTACAGATTCGTGGGGATGGAAAAGAATGTGAGCACCACCTCGTCCAACCATCTGCCCAATACATAAATTTGCTCTGTATCCTCGCGAGGTGGTGGTTCAGCCTCCTTGAGTGCCCTTGGAGATGCAGAACTGCCTAGCTTCTTTCTCTAGACAGGATATTAACAAGTCCTTCCCTGTGGGGAGCCCATCTTTATCCAACAGTAACTTCTACTTAGTGTCCAGGAACTGTCCTCTTGGGACCACATACAAAAAAATCTCCAGCAGAATAGCTTCTAAAATATGATGTCTCACTCATATCTCCAAAGGCAAATATGAAAATACCCACACATTCGATATTTTCCCCCAGTAGTAAAATTTCCCCTAGATACTAAGTTATGAGGGTTCCCTAATCATGGACTATCATTCAGTGCTTTTCTTAATCAGCAGGCTTCCTCCTAAGTGGTAATAATCTCTGATAGTAGTCTATCGAGGGTTTACTCTGAGCCAGAAGCTCACTATGCCTCATTTTCTATGTGTTCATTTCTGTCTGACAGTTTAGGAAGTGGAGGGTTTGAGAGGTTTAATCCAGTTCTTCCAGGTTGTAGGCGGAGGAGTCTGGATTTGCGAATAAGAAGGTGGGATTTGTGTACAGGAAGCTTGAATTCAAGGCCCGGAAGTGCTTCCTGGAGGTTACTAAGGCTGTAAGATCAGCAGTTGAAAACCACCAGTCTTGCTGAGAGATCAACACAAGACTTTCTACTTTTGTAAAGAATTACAGTCTTGGAAACTTCCAGGGGCAGGTCCGTCCCACCCTATAGGGCTGCAATGAATAGGCCAAAACTCACTGGCAGTGAGGGAGGGAGTGGGGTGTTCAGTGGGGTGTTGTAAATCAAATTGACCAGAAGGCAGAGAGTGTCTGTGCCTGCAAGTTGAGAGATTCAAATCCACCCTAGGAGAAAGGTGGTCTGCTTCCATAAGATTTGCAATCTCACAAAACCTATCCAGGCTCGCTCTGGGTTGGAATTGACTGGACGGCCTGGTTGGGTTGAGTTTTAGGGACACGGTGCCAACAGTAATGGTGGGTGCTTTCAGCCCACCCTGTGGCACCATGGAAGAAGGGCCTAACGGTCTCGTCTATGAATGCTACCTCCAAGGAGACTCCAGGGAGCAGTTCTATTCCGGAGCAAGGGGTGCTGCCAGGAATCAGAATGAATTGGATGGCATGGGTTGGAGGCCACAGCTGGAGATCCTCACCCCCTTAACCAGTTGGCAAATGACCCAGTCTGCAGCAGGATGGCAGTGTGCTCCAGAGGGGGTTTCATTGCTTCTAGTCTCCCCCCCCACCATCTCCCTAGAAGTAATTACCAGCTCTTTATTCTGAGGTGCTTCTGCATGGACTGAAACCTCCCAGCTTTGGGTTGGTCGCTGAGTGCATTCACTGTTGGCACCACCCACGGACCCCTGATCTATAAAGACAGAGTTGTGGAAGGTAGGGTCACCCCGGTGCCAGCTTCAAGGGTCACCAATGAGGGCAGTCCTATGGGATCCTGTCCATAGCAGGGCCTCCCATTTGGTGGAATGTTTTGCTTTCCCCACTTTACATTGCTAATAAGTTGAACATCAAGGCCTGCATTTCCATTATGCATGTTGCCCTGCAAATGATTCGTTGGTTCTCAGTTCTACCATTACAAAAGAACCAAAAGCCATTAAGTTGACAAGTATCTTGCTGCTTCTCGCGGTTCTGTCATTCTGTAGGTTAACGTGTGTTTGAGACTCACCTTCTGGACCCACTTTCCATTCTGTGACTCCTGACTTTAAGACTCAGGAACGTCCCGGTGGGCAATTGGGGTGTGGCCAGGGGCCTAGTGTGTGGGGCATGCGTGCATGGAAGACAGGCTGAGCGCTGGCAGGAGTGTTTTAAAATTTGTGGTTTCTTGTCACTTTTTACATCTCTGACACCATGTCTGCTGTCAAGGGAAATTTATGAGCACGTTATGCTAGTTGACAGGAACAACGGAGCCTCCAGGACTTCCCCAGGAGAAACTTCTACCTGCTGAGGGAGAGCTTCTTCCTTTGGGTGAATGCCGGAGCACTCTGCTTCCCTCATCATGTCCCCCTCTCTTATAAACACTAACAAGACCGATTTCCAGCGCAGGTGGGGGTGGGAGCCAGAACTGCTGCAGGCCCTCTCAACAGCTGCTCTGGGCGGGGCGGGGAGTCTCGCTCTTATTAGTTGGATCGAGTTTTTAGTTGCTTTAGTAAATCTGCTTTAAGTCTCCTAAATGTCTGGGGGTGGGTCCCTGGCTGTCAGTTAAGAAGTGGCTCAGACTCCATGTGGACTTATCTACCCATAGCATCATGAGAACCTCAGTTGTCTTCAATAATGACTTTGAAGTCCTACAAAGTGGCAGGCAGAGATGGTGGAAGGAGTCCTGGATGGAGAACTACCAAACCTACTTGGAATTCTGTCTAGCTTACTCTTTCTGGATAAAGTCAAGCGATTAAACGGAGGACTCTCTAAGTCCTAGGCTTAGTGCCCAGCTCAGGAGTTTTATGAAGATTTGTATTGGGGCAGGGAGCAGACGTGGAATTTGAGTTTTCTTCTCTCGGCTCAAAGTGAATGGACTTTCAGTAAATCAAGAGATCCTTCCTGAGGCCTTCTTAGATGCCAGCACCGTGTCAGAGTGACATGGAGCCTGGCCAGGCAAACCAAGAGATTGTGAGGAAATTCTGAAAAAGAGATGCTTTTCTGACTTTCTACTCCAGGCTCCGGAATCTTGACACTGACTGTCAGGTAGGGTCCACCTAAGTCAGGTAGGGACCAGGTACATAGACTGGGTGTGTTTTAGGCATGACACAAATTTAGCTGCTTTAGTAGACCTTCTGCATAATGGTGGGTCATATGAGAAATTAAGTATATTTCTCTCTCATTCTGGAGTCTGCCAGAGTTAGATACTCCAGCCTCTCTTAGCTGTATCTGCATGTTCTTCGACTCCTCGACCAATGCCTTCCTCCACATGGTCCAAGGTAGTTCCCTGTCTTGGTCCAGGGAACAAGAGAAAAGAAGGGATGCAAAGGCCAGCTGCCCGTCCCAGCCCAACACCCCGAGCCTAGTCTGTGGGACGGTGGGCCTCCTATATTCGGGGCAGCCGTGAGGAAGAATGCATTGCTGCCAGACAAGAAGCAGTCTTTGATCTCTGCCCTTTACCTTAGAATTGATTGAGATGCACGGCAGTTTCTTGAGCGCATCTGAAGGAGAGCAGGCAGACTCTCCGCCTTTTATGAAGACCGCCCGTCCATTCTTCCCTCCGAGGAACAGGTGCTGACTCTTCGGCAGTGTGGTCACGGATGTGGTCTTTGCACTAATCCAGACTAAGTCTCCTTTGAAGATCTCACAGAGCTCTGTGTGGACTGCTCCGGGAGATCAACTTCGTCTTAGGCTTTCAAAGTTAAGGACTACCCTGGTCAAGGCACAGCCTTTCAGCCTTGATTTCTAGGAAAGATAGACTTAACCTCCCGCCCTCGAATATCCTGTACAAAATGCTGCAGCTCTGTGGCTCCCACCTGAATTCTCGGCACCTTTCTGCGGGATTCAGCCTCAGGGGCTGCAGTGAAGTGAGGAGTTACTTCCTCTTTGGACTCAGAGCTGAGAAGACACCTCCAGTGGTGTGGGAAACACTCTGCAGTTCCGTGTTCCATGCAATACCTGCAAGAGCTGAATGCAGGCCAGGAGGTCTCAGCAGAGCTGGGGAGGTGCTGCCCGAGCCTGCGCCTCTGTGCCCACATCTGTGTCAGTAGGTGAGTGACGCCAGGCACCGTGGGTATGTTAGAAACGCTAAGGAGTCCTGATGATGTAGTGGCTTTTATTCATTGGGCTGCTCGCTGCAAGGTCAGCAGTTTGAAACCACCCTCGGCTCGGTGGAAGCAAGATGAGGCTTTCTGCTCCTGTAAGGAATTGCAGTTTGGGAAACTCACAGGGGCAGTGCTAGTTGGTCTTCTCCAGATGTTATGAATCAAAATGGACTTGAGGACAGAGGGCTTGTTTTGGCAGGGGCTCTCTCTGGATATGAAGGGGCTGTCCACATCGCCTCCACCTGTACCCAGTGCAGGGGAGGGCATTTCCTCCCTAAGGACTAGTTTCCTATAAGCCTCTCCAAATGACTCTAGCACTGCTTGACTTCTAGTTTCCAGAGACAGCTCGAACTTCCTGGATTCCTTCTCTTCTCTCCCACATTCTCAGTCTCTTCCCATCTTCCGCTTTTCTGATTCAAGTCCTCTTCTTCCTCGGAAGGCTCAAATACATCCTCCTACAAGCCTTTTCTCCAAACATCAGGCATTGAACAAGGATAACATTTATCGATACCCCTCTTATTTCTTTTATTGATAGCACTGAACTACTGTCGAGCATTCCACGATGCATTATTTGTCTTCAAGTTCAGTGGTCAAGTACCAAACTCTTCTTCTCATGACTGTGTCTGTCACTGATCGGAGCAGGCACTGTGTGAGGTGCTGCACGCGTGCAGAGGCTCCAAAGATAAATCAGCATCCTCCTCCAGGATCTCCCTTGGCTCACTGAAGTTGGAAGGCAGACACAGAAACTCGTAGACGTAGGAGCAAAATGCTTTGGAAACAGAAGGAAACCAACTGTCTAGGATGACGTCATGCTCTAGGCAGGGCACTGGGTAAGTGTTAACTCCACTGCTCACTCAGTGGTTTGAACCCGGTGGTTTGAACTCACCCCGTGGTCCACCAGGGGAAGACTGGATAATCCGTTTCCACCCAGTGCAGCCCAGAGAACTTCCTGCGCGCTTCTACCCTGTCCCGAGGGATTGCCCAGTCAGAAACTACGGGCCCACACAGCTACTTAAAAGGTAAGTCCCCGGGTATGGCAGAGTTTCCAATTAGCTTACAAACAATTTAAGTTCGTATTTTTGGCGGCTAACTGAAAGGTTGGAGATTTGAGGCTTAGCAGAGGCAGCTCTGAAGAAAACTCTTGGGATCGACTGCTGAGAAGCAGCTGCTGGAAACCCTGCGGGGAATGGTTCCTTCAGACCCACGGGAGGCTGCATGAGTCAGAGCTGTCTCAGAGGCTTGGTCATAAAGACGGACGTGCAGGCGGGGGGAGAGTGTGAACATAATGTCCTGTGTTAAGTTGGTTGAGGAGCCAAGAGTTGGGCATTTCTACGTGGCGGTGTGTGCAATAAAGGAAGATAAGCAGAAGGGAAGGTGGAAAAGGGGACTGCACACGAGGATGGAGTGCTCAGGCTCTGCTAAAGCTTCTAGATTCTTCTGCAACAGGGAGTAGGGAGCCTTGACAGTCCTGGAGGAGAGGGATGGCATGGTTCCTTTTTATGTTTGAGAATGGCAATCAGCGGGGCTATGGATTGACTGGGGTTAGGAAGAGAGATTTGATTCAAAGTTAGAGGACTGGTAGGATCCTGTTGGCTGCTGGCATGAACAGAGGCAAGCGATGAGGAGAGGGTCTGAATGCTCGTGGTGGCAAGGATGGAAAGGGGCGAGGGAGCTGGACTGAGCGACACTGAGGGTGGCTCATTGGCCTGGAGTGCTTCAGATATCCCAATTCTTTGCTTCTCTGCCTACGGCCCTTTGTGACCTCATATCTGAGAGATTTTGAAACATCGTGTTCAAACAACGTGCACCTTTCTGAACATTTTATTTTCAATGCCACCTCCCAAGATGGAGATTTATTTGTATTAAATTGGTGATAAACTTTTCATCAAAGCATTTGTTATGTGTGCATAAAACGTTGCCATGTCAATGACTTAGCCGCTTGATGGCTAGGCTATGTCCTTATTCAGTACTGTGACATTTGGGGTGCAGAGTATATATCCTGGGAGTACAGAGTCCACACAATTACCTGCTATCTTTTCAAAGAAAAGCTGAAACAACAAAATGATTCTTTCCTTTTATGATTTTTTCCTCCTTTTTAAAGCAGCCATTGGGGAAATATACCCATTCCTCTTATAGATTTTCGTTATCTGATATTTTCGTTATCTGATTTTGCATTTTTGACCATTGTGCAAGGACGACTGGGATTGGTCTGTGCAGGATGGTATGTCTCCAGGAGTGAGGAATGCTTCGGGATCAGGCAGGAGGTTCAGGCTATGTTCCAGCTTGGTGGGGCCGTGGGTGCTCAATGGCTGGACAGCTCCGGTATGCAATGGCGACGCTCAGCGGTCCTCTTGAGCTGGTGGTCGTCCTTCGTTTCTGCCTGAGGCCAAACTCCAAGTCATCCTGTGTCTTTGGAACCTAACCATGGTGATGAGTGAGGAGTGGGTGTTGCTTCCTATGTCTTTCTTCTCATGCCCTAGAAAAGGTATTGTTCTATTTGACTGGGTTCAAACTGTGTTTACTGTTGTCAGGCCCGCACCCTCAAACAGCATATATGGAGGGGAGAAAACAAGAAAGGAAAGGAAGATGTTTCCCAGGACCCTCTCTCTTCCAGGGCAGAGGAAACACACGCCATCCAAATGGCAGAGCACAGAGGCATCGGAGAATGTTGCTTCCTTTTGCCTGGTGTTGCCCATAACCACATAATTGTTTTTAAGTTAATTGGCTCAGATGCTACATTGTTTTCAAAGGAGCTCAATCTTTTCCCCCTCTCTCCATCTTTCTCCTTCTGTTATTTTTTCTTCCATTTGTTAAACTCATTTTGCTTTAATATCTAAATGCTTAACAGTCTATCTGCTGATCCCTTCAGATACTGAAAATAAATTATCTTTATGTTATGGTTGCTATTAATATATTCCTGTTTGTCTTGGCCTCTGAGTTATGGGTAGCCATCTGCCTTGCACATTGCACCAAAACAGTTGTATAACGTCTTTCTAAGCACTGCAGCAAACTTTGATTTATACCCGCCTGTGGAGTGAGAGAGGAGCGTGGGGTGGAATTGAGCATGGACAGTGCAAGCAGACATTCTCTTCCCTAGAGGTCTTTGTCAGCTCATCTTTTCAGAACAAGCGGGAGATTCATCTTCTCTTTGGCATGCCTCGTCCAATTATTCATTGAGCACATTTTCAGTATGGGCATTGGACCAGAGATCCATACGAAGTTTTGTAAAGAACTGAGGGGTACTACCTCAATTGATGTAAAACTCACATAAAGAATTCAGTTTAGTAGTTTTAGAGAAAACGCACAGACTCAGCATTGAACAGCTTGTCTCTCCAGAGGTGTCCATTGGGCTGGTGACATTTAAGAGTGAAGAGGGATACCAAACCCATTTGGAGAACTTAGTTTTTGTTCATGGATCTGGCCTTGGAGAAATTCTATGTGCACTTCTGAAACTCTCAACGACTCTGTACAAAGTGAGCGATCCACATGTGCATGTGTGAGCAAGGTGACTAGAAGGCCCAGGTGTCTTCCCATCATGTGAATGGGTGTGCAGAGCTGCTCCCGGGTCTGTAAAGGACCTTAGGACTACCGCATCGTGTTCGCCCTGTGTTCTACAGGGACACAGGGCTTCCAACAAAATACCTCAGGAAATTGCGTGGGCTGCGGTGCAGATAGGTTGTATCCTCCCTCGCTGCCTTCACCAAGAGACCTCTACTTGTTTCCCTCTCTTCTAAATAGGGTTGCTAACGAAGGTCTCATTTTAAAGACAATTTTGCTGCTCAAATAATTGGATATTAGCTATCTTGTTCAACTTCTCTTTCTATAGAGGAGGATGCTGGGGCGCATGGTTGCTGATTGGTCCTATTACTTTCTACCTTGGGCCCTGGGGATGACCACGCACTTGAGTGTATCTTCCTTCATGTCTGTTAAAGTCTTCATCTCAGGGCTGGGAGGAGCTGAAAGAGCCTAGCCTGTTTGAGCTGCCTTTTGTGTTAGAGATGTGGGAACCCAAGTCCTGTGGTTGGGAATAGCTTGTCAAATCTTATGGAATTTTCCAAATGGAGTTTGGAGAAGAGACAGTTAATACAATCCTGAGCAGCAGTCTATCTAAAAAAAATGTACTTCTCAGTTGTTGGACTGATATGATATTTCGGTTGCATTTTTATTGAGGTAAAATTCACATAACATAGAATTAACCATTTTGCAGTTTGCAGTTAAGTGGCATTTTGTGCATTCCCCTGGCTGTGAAGCTGGCATGGTTACCTTGTTCCAAGGCCGTCACCACCCACTCAGGGAGCCCCATACCCATTAAGCAGTCACTTTCTCTTATCCACCCCACCCCCACCTACACACCTCCCTCCCTATTCCCGGCAGCCACAACTAATCATCTTCAGTCCCTATGCATGTACCTTATCTGTACTCCATACAAACGGGCTACTACAGCAGTGACAGTTTATGGCTGGCTTCCTTCACTTAGCACAGTGATTTTGGGGTCCACCCATGTAAGGCCATATAGCCTGCCTTTATGACTTCTATGTTGCATTTTCATTAAGGAATTTCATGACCCCCATTGTGTCCCACAACCCAGTGAAGGGAGGCTAACCAACTGTAGCCATGTTTCTGTCCGAATGACTGCTTCCCCCTCCCCTCCTCCCTCTCCCCTGAAATCCCAGCAGCTCAGAGGTAGGAGTGATAACTTTCATTTCTCTGGGCAGGAAACCAGGGAGAGAGAATGGCTCCGGCACCTGCCCTTTCTGTGGGGGCTCTCGTGAGTCTCCCTGTCTGTCATGGAGTCCTATGCTCCATCACACCGGACTCAAGCATACAGGCAGCCAGCTGCAGCAGGAACCAGGGCTGGATGCTTCGCCATCTACACGGCAGTGGAAAGGTCCCCTCTTCTGGAAGTTTGTTGTCACCTATCCCCAGCCTGACCCGTGGGCCCACTGGGTCTTGGCAACAATGTCATCATGCAGACTAGGAGACTAGGATGTCACAGGATTATTCTGAGATTTTGAGGTGTCCCATTTGTGAGTGAGTGAATTTCTTTGTGTCTGATGGAATGAGCACCTGACTTGCAGGAGGAAAGAAAAAAAATTTTTTTAAGTCACCATACTAATCAAGCCCAATAATTCCTCTTCTGAGCTTGAATCGCATGCTGAAGAATCTCTGGCATCTTTCCTTGGAATTAATTACCATCAATTTCTTCACATTAACCATCAGTTATAAGTACATTGTCAGGATAAAATCTTGTCCAACACAGGATTTTGTGTGTGTGTGTGTGTGTGTTTTAATTTACTTACTCTTATAGACCAAGAACATCACAGATTATTTTGGGGAAAAAAGGATTCTTAGAGTCAAATGTAGAGGTTCAGGCTTTATCTGGCCTGGGGAGGGGAAAGCAACATCATTCATGCGCTGGTCCCATGTGGGGTCGTCTTTTCACTCTGGCTCCTCTCCAAGACCCTCAGATGGTGTATGTGAGCTTGTGTCTGCCTTGCTGATGGAGTTATTTATAGTCATCTGTCTGTAGTACAGACTGGGTCACAGCCGGCCAGAGGTGCCTGGCAGGATGGAGCCAGGTCCTGGGAGATCTGGTGGGCAGCTGGCTCCAAGGACCTGAAGGATCAGGTGGGAATTGTAGGTCCCAGCAAGTTAGTGGAGGCAGAAATGATCGAGCAGGTATTGGAGGCAAAGAGGTAGATGCTGCAGCCCCGAAAGTTAAGTGGCAACAGGTTGGAGACCTGACCCCGAGTTTGCACCCTGAAGCAGGGTCTTTGTCCTGTCCTCATTGATGGTCTCTCCCCCGTGCCTCCTGGTTTGCTGATGGTGGGTAGAGGCACACCCAGCCTATCATCATCGGGTCGAGTCTGACTTACAAACTGTTCCAAGGGAATTCTGAGAGGGCAAATCTTTACCAGAGCGACAGCCTAAACTTTCTCCCAAATGGCTGATGGGTTTCAAGCACTATCTTTGCAATTAGCAGCCCCTGCCTAACCCCCTTTGCTACCAGGCCTACGCCTCTTCCGAGGTGACTGAGGTGAGTTGTTAACAAGAGACTTTGTTTATTTATAAAAAGAGAGGAGTCAGGTCTGCTGCTTAACAGCCTATGGTTGTCCTTGGGACTTCTCCCAGGTTGAACCTCTTCCCATTGTCAAACCTGAAACATCCCAGGGTCAGGCACCTCCTCACTCTCTTGGGGGTCCGGCCTGGAGTTCTTTCTTATGACCACCTCCTATTCTCTGTAGGGTAGAACCAAGTTTCATGAGCTGCCCAGGAGCCCTTTCTCCTTGCCCTCTGGTTTCTAAAGGGTGAGCTTAGTGTTTGTCCTTTCGGTCAGTCAAAAAGAAATAAATAATGAGTTTCTTCTTTATTTCCATCATTTCCTATGGGCATAAACTGTTAAACTCAGTTTGCTCAGGCCTCTCTTTCTAAAAAGATGCAAAGCCTTGAAGACCCTGGATCAGAGGATCAAGGTTGACAGCAACAGAGAATCACTGAGAAGAATAAAAAATGCAGATGGTCACATGGCCCCCAAGCCAATAAGTTCAAATCTCTTGCTTGGACCGCAGGATCAGTCTTTTAAGCTTCCCCTCTCACTTCAGTGTGGAAGCACAGTTAGGAACCACCTTGAACCTACCCCAGGAAACTCCCAACAATGCACTTACAGGACAATCTTGGAAAATCTAGGAGATCCCTTTCCCCCTTATTGAATGGAATCATCAAGGATCTAGTCTTCACTGTAAGTTCAGGTCTGGATCTGAGGCAGCCCAAGAATGAAAAGCTTGACTGCTGGCCCAAACTGCCTGGGTTGAAATCCTCATTCTATGATTTGGCTGGGTGCAGTTTTCTCATCTTTAAACTGGGCTAAGAGGTAGGGTAGAAAGGGAGAACAGATTGCAAGGATCTACATAGAACTTCCTCCCTGGGAGATAGACAGCAGAGAAGCAGGTGAAGGGAAACGTTGGATGGTATAAGATAGGACAAAATAATAATAATAATTCATAAATTATCAAGGTTTCATGAGGGAGAAGGAGTGGGGAGGAGGGGAAAAATGAAGATCAGTTACCAGGGGCTCAAGTGGAAAGAAAGTGTTTTCAGAATGATGAGGGAAACAAATGTACAGAAGTGTATGTATGTGTGAATTGTGTTAGGAGTTGTACAAGCCCCCAGTGACATGATTTAATAATAATAACAAAAGAGTTGTACATGTCTCCTGGGGTATTGTGAGGATGACTTGTATTACTGTACTTGCAAGGTTTCAACTGGCAAGAGAGTCACCTTAAGTGCCAAAGACGTGTCCTTCGGTGATTTAACAACACTTTTACTCTTGGACATAAACTCTGGCCTTGGGTGGTTCCCTCTGTGTTTGCGTCACTGTCTGCTTCAAGGAGAGAGTGCCACTGCTGGCCGCCCCGTGGCCCCTACATCTGTTAATGGTTCCTGAGCACGTGGAAGTAGTTGGTTTTACCTCTGGAATAACACAGTTTGAAACCCCCCTTGAGTTTTATTTCGCAGTAAGACGGGTTTGGATACAATTTGGAAGAGATGATCCAGTGACTTTCTTTGTGTCTTTACCGCCCCCCGCCCTCCAGTTTCCTTGGAGTGTTCTAGTAAGCCTTGGTGGCACAGTGGTTAAAGCCATCCCTGTTAGCCAAAAGACTTGCCTTCAAACCCACCAGTTCAGACTTCTCTGTGGGAGAAGATGTGATAGTGTGTTTCCATAAAGATTTATAGCGTCGGAGGCTGTGAGGGGCAGTTCTGTTCTGTCCTGTCGGGTCACTTTCAGTCGGGGTCAATTCCATGACCACAGGGATTAATTAAAAAAATTTTTTAATGTCCTCCAAATGATGCTCACCCCTTCCTGAGATGCTCTGGGGAGATAGATTTCCTCAGTGAAGGGTAAGCTCACTGTGGGTTCGGTGCTGGGCTGTGAACCACGAGGATGGAGAGTCAAGCCCACCAGTGTCCCTGTGGTAAGATCAGGCAGTCTGCTCCTGTCAAGACACAGTCTTGGGACCCTCTCTGGGAGTGTCAGTGAGAATCAGAATCGACTCAGTGGGTGGGGAGTGGGCCTTTTTGGTTTCTCACAGAAAGAGGAGGCAGACAATGGGCCATCCCGGAGACGGATATTGGTGTGTGTGTGTGTGTGTGTGTGTGTGTGTGTGTGTGTGTGTGAGAGAGAGAGAGAGAGAGAGAGAGAGAGCGAGAGAGAAAGCACTTTCTTTGTGTGGGGAGTGAGGTGGATGGAACCACAAGTTCCTCCCTGAAGCCCCACCCTGCTGTAAGACTTGTCGCGATTGAGATGAATGCAGTGGGGACCCCTGGCTGCTCAGTCTGTGACACAACTTGCGGAACTGTCTGGGGTCCCAAACAGCCATCCATCTCTGCTTGTGCTCTTCTCTGTTCCATCTGAGGGCTGAATGTCATCGTGACTCACATCTGCCTCTGACTCGCATCACAGTTGGTCCCTGACACGAACAAGGGGACAGGTCACATACCCAGGAAGGGGCCCCTGCCTCCAACGCTTGTGGCTGGCACACAAGGGGGTGTTGCTCGCAAAAAGCATCTTTCTTTTTCTGCCTTTTCTAACTTAACCTACCGAATGCATCTTTACTTCCACGGAAGGCAACGTGTTGTCATTGCTGAGCAATTGACAAGCATGCAAACCCGTGCGTCAGTGGGCGTGCAGATGTGCATTCAGCCAAGCCAAGCCATGTTTGGTGCCCACTGGGGCTGCAATCGTTTATGCAGAAGCTGTGAAGGGAGACAGCTGGGCGGTGTGGAGGAGTGACCTTGTCTTGTCCTCTGAGTTACGGACAGGTAGGGCGAGCAACCGTGTGGGGGCCGTCTCCCGGAGATGCCGCTGAGCTCTCACCCTCAGGCTTTCCCAGCCGAGAAGGTGAGGTGAGAGTGGCTTTTCAAATGAGAAATATTTATAGAACTCGGTTTGAATGAACAAGAATAGCTGACGAAGTCCCAGACCAAAGAGAATCCCTCTTGCCCTAAAACAAACCCCCCTACCCAGCGCCTGCTTTCTGCCGGGCTTCTTGGTGAAAGGAAGTAGCCCCAGGGTCTGTAAAGATCTACACCCTTGGAAATCCACTTCCCCAAAGGGCTGTCAGGAGTCTGAATCCAGTTGTTGCTTTCTTGGTGAAAAATTAAGGATTTGTCAATGTCATCAAGAGGGTTTAAGCTGGAGTGAAGGCAAGAAATTGGAATGTGCCAAACAGCCATGTGACACAGCATCAGGTTGGGCCTGGTTATGTAACTGAGTCACCCCCAGGGACATTCCAGCTGGGCCGTCTACCTCCAGAGAGGGGCTGCTTGAGCTCCCCAGTGTCTGGTGCACAAGGCTCCCGGGGAATGTGTGGGCAGCATCCCCTCCAACAACCACCGTGTGCAGCTGGGTCCTGCTTCTGGCTCATCCACTGTCCACTCACCGCAGCTCCCGGCCCGTTCAGCTGCACAGCCACTGTCTGGGCTGCAGGTCTGTGCCTGGGGCTCTGCAGGGACTAGGGCATCTGCTACCTGTTGAATCTGGAATGCTGCTCCCACCCCCTTTTCTTTCTTTTTGACAAGCAGGCATCTTCCAAACACACACATCTGACTTTGCCCTTTCTCCTGATAGTGAATTTGACACCCTTCTTCCATGGTGGAGTGACCTCTGTTGCTCAGAAGGGACATGGTGTAAATCCTAACCCTATTAGGTGGCTGGAGTCTGATTTGGGAGTAAGGTGATGGGGACTAGGTTAATGGGGCTGTATTGGTGTGGAATATATCTTAAAACAATTACTCTCCACCTGTAAGTGCTTGGTGAGCAGGAAGCTTGCACAAAGGAGAGAGATTCCGCTTCAGGGAGCACCGAGAAGAGGATGCGAGAAGACGCAACAAGGGTTTCATCCCGGCATCTCTCAACAGGCATACACTGCGTGAATTTAGATGTTTATCCCTAGGGAGTTATGTGTTGGACTGCTCACCTCAAAGCCAGTAGTTCAAAACTACCAGCCGCTCTGAGGGGAAAGAATGAGGTTTTTTACCCCGGTGAAGATTTTGGTCTCAGAACCCCCCAGGGGGCTTCTACTGGGTGCTGTGCGGTTGCTGTGACTCCAATGGACTCCATGCCAGGCTGAGTGTGAATGAGTGACCTGGAAGAAAATACCATCTCTGTTTGTAAAAGGCTCCCACCTGTTGCCTGTTAGAGCAGCCCTAAGGAATTAGACACATGCCCAATATGTTCAAGGCTCTGTGCTTTCCTCTGAGGGTGTAGTCCTCAGGGTCTGGAGTAAGACTCATATTAAAACTCTAAGTCAAAGACTTGCTGGCAATCCCGTGCTAAAGCATGGGAGAAAAACAAACACAGAGACACATGAAAACCTTCATCTCCCTGCCGTCGCCGCCACTCGCCAAACCACATCACAGAGATGGCCAGGCCCAGTGGCAAGGCAGCTACCAATAAAATGATTGCAATCTTAGGACCTTCATGGAAAAAATAGCATCCTCAAGCAAAGGAGGTCAGAGAGATGACAATTTCCTGGTCTTACCACTTTAGAAGGACAGAGCTCAAGTCTGGCAATATGTTTTAAGAGAGCGATCTAAAGAGATGGATCAGTGAGGGTGGGGAATGTGAACAGAGAGAATGCCTTCTCTGTTTGATGCCAGAAAATGGTGTGAAAGCTACCGGGATAGAGATCAAAGGAACAGAGATCCAATTCATTGAAGAACGTTCTCATAGCTATCCGGAGATGAAATGGAGAAACCAAGTGGGGCTGGACTTCCTGTCCCCCAGAGGACTTCAGACAGAAGCTTAGAGGTTAATTGTTGAGGGTTCAAAGGAGGGTTCTTAAAGGGTGTCAGTAGATGACTCCTAATGATTCTTCCAGTTGTATGACTTATGCACGTGAAAACCTACCAACACACAAGCTCCAGAAGGCTAGTGCTATACGCTGGGTAAATATCTAACCACTTTGAAGAATCCAAGTGCCAACTGTGCCACCTAGTGTTAATAAAGGTCTTAGTCCCACTGCCATTCATTCGTTCACTCATTCACTTGTTCAAGAGATGTTTTTCTGAGTGCCAATTAGCTGAGTGCCTGTAGTCAGCCCATATGCAGGTAACATTGGGCAGGGAATAAGGAAGATGGAGGAAGAAGAATGATTGCATCTGAATTGTGGCACCAGAGAAGAATATGGCCCTGACCCACAAGCTGCTGCCAAAACAACAAACAAACCCAGCATGAAAGAAGTGCAGCAGAATGCTTCTTAGAAGTGAGGTTGGCAAGATGCTCTGTCTCATGTACTTGGACATGTTAGCAGGAGGGGCAGGTCCCTGGAGAAGGGCATGAGGCTTGGTAATGTAGAGGAACATTCTTGCTGAGATGAATAGATGCTGTGGCTACAACCACAAGTTCAAATATAGCAACTGTGGGGAGATGACCCAGGGCCGGCAAGTGTGTTGTTCTGTTGTGCATCAGATCCAGGTGAGTCTGAACCAACTTGACCACACCCCACCACCACACCTATGTTCCCTGTTGTGGAGATAGAGAGGTGGATAACACAAGAGTTCTCTATTCTTAGAGTTCAGAAAGGGAGAGAAACCTGCTAGTAGGTGGTTTTAATTCAGTATAGAAGAATGAGAAAAAGGAAAGAAAGATTGATGGGATACCTAATTAAACTTTCTGGTTAGGAGGGAAAACATTAGGAGCTGGCAAGATGGGGCGGGGGGGGGGAGGGAGAGGTGGAAAGGGGAGGAAAAAGAGTTTCAGTGTGTGGGGACAGCACACACAAAGACTATAGTTGTTAGATGCTGTCAAGTAGGTTCTGCCTCATCGAGACCCCATGTGACAAAGCAGAACTGTCTCAGAGGGTTTGCTAGGCCGTCATCTTGATGGGAGCAGATTGCAGGTCTTCGTAGACCTATGCCCACATCAGCAATGGCAAATCTCCTCCCCTTCAGATGCAGGTGCCTTCTGCTGGAGCCTGAAGTCTCCATAGGCCCTGGAGGGAAGGGCCTTCTCACCGTCTGGCCAGCAGTGTGGGAAATCCTTTGCCAGGGGCCTGCTACGTCCCCAAGACAGCACCCAAAGCTGTGCCTTCCAAATGAATTCTATAAGGGCATTTTCCCTGAAAATGTCACTCAGCCAGAGCCATGTTGAATTTTTAAAGAAACGGGGAGACTGTTTGCTGCTCTCACTGGGTATTAAACTTGCTTACTAGGAAACCAAACAGGGCTGCCTGTGTCCATGTATTTCATAGGGTTCCATGGTTCTTCCAACAGCAGCTACAGTTCATTAGATTCATGTGGTAGGAAGTAGGTAGGGAGTGCTGGAGGTGGAGATTGGAGAAAGACATTTCCATGTCTTCCAACTCCCTTCTTGTCCCAGGAGTCCCAGAACAAGCTTCTTCCATGTTCCCACCTTTCCAACTGTGGTAGCTACATAATTTCATGTCAACTGACATAGAGAAGGTAAGGGTGGCATCTAGTCTGTCAATCAAGTCACAGCCTGATGATGTCTCCTTGTGGGTGTGGCCTTCTCATCAGGGTCCTGGGAACCTCCCCATCTCTCTCGGCCTTCACCTTCATGCCAGTAAGCCACACTGAGCCCTGTGCTGCTTCCACTGCCATGGAATCCACAAGACTTTGCACCTACCAGCCTGTGTGCATCATTTCATGTGGCTGTGTGAGTCTGAAGAGGGGTTTGTGGACTAATATCAGACTAGTATGAATTTGATCTAGACTGACCTAGGACGTTTTTCTGATACATAATTCCTGGAGAACCACTGGATTTGTTTCTCTAGCCAATCCAGCTTAACATGCCAGCTCACAACACGGAGTCCTGTGGGCCTCTTACCTTCGCAACTCTGCGGGCATCTGTGCCTCCTAATGGTGGGCACAGCCCACGCTCAGCCTGGGGTTTCTGTCTGCACATCTTTATGCAGATGTGGTTATAGAAAGCCAGTGTGTGACAGGTGAGGGGATCATCTCTTCACTTTCCTACCTTCAAAGCAGGGCTGTACTTAACGCACCTCAGACATATGGTTAACTGTCCTATTTTAAAAGTTCTCCAGGGAGGATGATTTCGCAGTTCCCTGTGGCTGTCTGTTCTAGTATTTAATCATCTTCATTACTGGCGACTTCTTTAGGCAGAATCAGAATCTCTTTGGTTGTAATTTAAGTCTTTTTCTTTGGGGGTAGATGCTGTGGCTCTTCTGTTTCAGGTGAGGGGAGGATTCTGGTTCTAATTTTGCTGCCTTGGGAATAATCTATTTTAGCACCCTTCTCTGAGAATTAATTTCCTTTGTTGGTAAACAGGATAGATA
Source organism: Nesogale talazaci (assembly GCA_004026705.1). NCBI lineage: Eukaryota > Metazoa > Chordata > Mammalia > Afrosoricida > Tenrecidae > Nesogale > Nesogale talazaci. The sequence goes on along the minus strand of PVJH01012897.1, from coordinate 36,018 downwards.
AATAATTTCCCACTCTTAAAAATGATGACTTCGTAGATGACAGGTACTGCCTGGGTGTCCAGTACAATTTAGTCCTTTGGAAATAGTAATACTCTCTTGCATGGAAAGCATGCAATTGGCATTTGTGGTGATGGGACAGAAAGGCATCCTTCCGTTAGTGAAGGAGAATGGATGGCAGGAAGGAATGAGCGCTGGAGGGGCTGCAGTCATTCATGAGTGGATTTTTCAGAAGCTGCGGCAGCATGAGGCACGCGGGGATCATCCGTCAGAGCAGAGTCGGTCACTACTCTAGTTCCTGGTAGCTGAGCAACAGCACACCTAGAGGACGGTAAGACCAGGCTTTACTTTCTGCTTTGCTGTCAGTTCTTACCTAAACATGCCAACACCCATGCATCACCAAAGGAAATGTGGCTCAGTCCTGCCCCGGCTCCAAGACCTTGTCTAGTGCGCCATCCCCTGTGCACTTGGATGTTCTCGTCCACGGGGCTCACCTGCCAGCACGATATCGTCAGGACACCCACTCCTTCTTTGTCCACAGAGAAAGGCTCCAAAGAGCAGGCTATTGTGCGAAATCAGTGGTATGCAAAACCAGAGGATGACAGCTTCCAAACTACACAGTCACATAACTGGCACACCACTGATCCCAGCACCTTAATCATCACAGTGCTCCTGACACACATAAGTCACTAATGCACAACAGAGTAAGGTTGCAGTTTGTTGTTGTTGTTGTTGCTGTTGTTGTTTTTATGATTGTCCGACATTTGAAATGTCAGATGACGAGAAAGCTGGTCAAGTGAAGAGTTGATGTATTCTCCTGCCATCCAGAGTTTTCATTGGCTAATTTCTGGAAGTAGATCACTAGAACGTCTTCCTAGTCTATCTCAGACTGGAAACTTGGCTGAATCCTGTCCACCCTGGGTGAACCTGCTGGGACTGGAAATTCCAGGAAGATGACTTCCAGAGTCACAGCAGCTGGCAGTCACCATCATATTTCAAACTGACAGAGGGTGGTCGATAAATGCCCCAGGAAGGGAAGTCTCTTAAACTAGTGTTAGGTGACCCCTTAATGATCACTTAACCCCTTATCAGAAGAAAAGAGACAGGTCAGAGTAGTGGCTTAGACGACAGACTGGAGGGGGCTGGGTGTCTGGCTCCAGTGGTCTCAAGATGTTTGCTGGTGGGGGAGGGTTAGGGGAGGTTTGCTAGAACAAAGACAGAAGCTCCACACAAGAAGCAAAAGGAGGCTAAAGTTTACTGACCCCATCTAGGAACAGATTACCCAATAAATAAGGTAAGCATGGGTTTACTAATTTATAGTGCACAATGTCCCATGGGTTTCTCCCATCTTAGATAAGAATCACTTGGGGATCTTGTGAAATGTAGCCTCTATGCCAGCATATCTGGGGTGGGAGTCAAATTCTCAGGGAAGGGTCAAACCAGAACAAACCTGTTTTGTTCCAAGTCCTGCTGTAAAAGGAGAGAAATAGAATTCATTGTTTGGTAGGCATGTGAGGCATTTTAATCTTTTGTTCATGTAAATGGGAGATTATAGACTTCTGCTGATTTTATGACTGGTTTCATCCAGCACTGCACACCTTCCCTCAGAATATCTTGTGCTATTATTTTAGAGTATAATACAGTAACCCCGTGTTAATATTTTAGCATTAGCTGCAAGTTAAAGTAAACAAAGGACTCAACTCAGTCTTTAAATTGTTATGTCATGGATACACCACAAAATGACCTTGAGCCGGTGAATCAACTTTGAAGGGAAAGAAAGGACAGGGACAGGATGGTCCCAACCCACCCGTGACCCAGACGTGACTTTCTGATGAGCTGCACACCCCACTTGGTGCAGCTTAGACAAGGAGGGAGGTTCTACAGAATCCATTCCTACCGTGGAACTGGATAGGGTTTTAATCAACCCAGGTTTCTAAGCATGCCTGCCAGATGTGCACTTAAGTGTTGACAGTTTTTTATTCTTCCATACAGCCTCTCCTTCTCAAGGGGTGGCCTAGGGACTTGGAGGATCAGCATCACCTGGGAGTAGGCTGCTAAACAGATCAGGCTACTAAATGGGAACCTGCACATTAACCAGCGTCACCTGGGCGTAGGCTGCCAAACAGATCAGGCTACTAAATGGGAACCTGCACCTTAACATGATCTGTGCGTAGGTTTCTGTTTCAGCAGCACTCGCTAGCCTACCAGAAAATAGAAAATAGGGCCCTTCCTAGTGGAGATTGAGTGCAGGGTCCTGGGTACAATCACGAACTAGGCAAAGTTTTTCTTTGGGACCACGTACTCAACTTTAACCAGCCTTTTTCTTATGCAAGATCCCTCTTTCGATTTCCCTTCACTGGCATCTGAGGTTACGATGCATGGAACTGCTAACCTCAGGGTGAGTGGTTCAAGCCCATCAGCAATTCCATGGGCAGAAGATAAGGCTGTCTGCTCCCAGAAAGATTTCAAGTCCCAGAAATGCAAGGGAGCAGTTCCATTCTGTCCCATTGGGGTGTGAGGAGTCAGCACTGACTTCATAGCAGTGGGTTTTTGCTTTGGCATTATCTACTCCCCACCAAAGCAACAGAAAGACAAACAACAATAGGGACTGAATTCAGTCTGGTCCAGGTCCTTCACATCCTGGAAAACATGGAGACATGAAAAAATAAGGCATATTTAGTTAGTGAGACTTGATAGATTTTTACTAATCAAGATAGCATATTCTAGAATACTTACTGAATCAATGCTTAATCGAAAGATCTCATTTCTCTTCATAGAGTTTGACTCACGATGGCACTCTGATGAAGATGACAGACAGATCTGGGTGGGGGGGGGGGGGAGAGTCACTTCTATGACCTGATGTGGACAGTCACATCATCTAACTGTGTAACTGCTTGGAATGTATTGAAAGAGTGACCATCCCCCAACAACTTCTCCACTCAGTAAGTCCTCATTGTTGTTGCAGGCATTACAATCGTGTCTCAGATGTGTCTTTCCCATCTGTATTGTTTCGATATGCCTGGGCCACTTAAGATCTAAAGCTAGTTTTTAAAATACACAGTCGATTTCAGGAGGGTTTTTGATAAGCCAAGGAGGCATAAGAGAAGAGAACTGTAGAGGTATGAGTCAGGAAGAATCCTTGGCAATAGCTGGATGCATGCTTAGTGGAGTGCTAGGGATTTTGCTGGGCAGCTCTGACATGTGGCAACAGCCTGTACCCTTCCAGGGACTGTCTTTTAAAAAGTTCCCATTCTTCTTGGGACATCACTAGGGTGTGTGGTACATCTCAGTTTGTTTTATTTGATTAATCTCTCATCTAAGTTGCTTTCCAGAGACTCAGTGTGACAGCACAACAATTCACTGACCACCCTGAACACCTAGGGATTTTGTCAGTAAGAACATGTAAAAGACAGATGCTGGGGAAAGGAACTAGATGAATCCAGGTGGTACAGATGGGACACTGGCAGATGCAGTCATTGCAAATGTTATGTAAGTAAATGCAGCTTTTACAGGTAAGAAATTACAAAAGGCAGATGCTGTGAATGATGGTCTATGGGGCCAATAGTCAGTCTCTTGCACGTAATGCTAAAACTTTCATGCAACCCCAGCTCTTTAGCAGAGGGTCTGTTTAGCTAGGAAGCCCAGTAAATCATGGCAGAAGACAAGCAAAGCCACTTGCCTTTAAACTACTGTTCCTGGGTAGCCTATCCAAAAGGTATTTCCAGGACCATTAGCTACAAGCTCAAGGCCAGCCTTTCACATACTGTCGATACTTTTATGAAATGATTGAGGGAAGTCGAGCAGGTCTTCTGTTCCCCAAAGAGCTTCTCCACCAACATGTCCCCGAATTGCACCGTTAGCTAGACAGTCATTTGGATGGACTCTCACCACCTCTAGGAATTAGTAGAGCAATAATTCATTCATTTATCCAATATTTATGAAGTACTTCCTATGTACCAAAGGGATTTCCAACTGCTGATCTTGTGGCTAGCAACCCAGTACTTGAAGTTTTTCACTCCTGTGAAGAGTCAGTCTTGGGAATGTTGCTTCATAGGGTAACCATGAGTCAAGATCGACTTGACGACTGTGAGGTGGTGGTGGTGGTGGTGTTCTGTGTCCAGGAGCCCTGGTAAGCATTCAGCTGCTGACTGCAAGGTTAGTAATTGCAGTCCATCAACCACTCCACTGGAGAAGCACGAGGCTTTCTGCTCCCGTAAAGAATTGCAGCCTCAGTGGTTGGTGTGAGTTGAGATCCATTTGACGGCAGTGGGTTGGGTTGTAGTTTACTGTGTGCCAAGCACGATTATTTTTGGTCGAGAAATTTCAAAAGCAAATAGAATGTAGTTCTTACCCTTAAGATAGTCCAAGTCTAGCTGAGGCTAAAATCACCACTCTTCCAATCAGGTTGATTTCAACCTGAAAGGACAAAGTGAAACTGTTCCTTAAGAGGTATGACTGGGCACACTTTATGCGTACAGTCTCTTTTCCCTCTTGGAGCAACGAGTGGATTTGAAACACTGACCTTACGGTTAGCAGTCCAATGTTTATATCACAACAACACCAAGGGGCTACAAGAAGGCAAATGAATAACCCGTGAGATGAGTGCTTCAGTACAGATTGTCATAGGGTCCGTGAGAGTGTTGTAGACATTGTAGCCCAATTCCCCTGGGCAGGTCTGAAGAAGCTTCATTCTATGATTCTAGAGCTGAATCATAGAGCCTGACTGACAAACACAAAGCAGATGTGGGGGTTGAGGAGGAAAAGGGGGCTTAAGGGTGGCTGGGTGGGACTCCTTGGCCTGAGTTGAGGATTACCCAAACTTTGGGTTCCCACCAAGTCACACGAAGCCTTTGACTAACTCTATAGGTGGTTGGGAGGGGATGATTCTGAAGATTTAGACAGAGGGAGCAGGGAATGACAGAGATAGGTATGTTTACTCGGACACTGTTGAAGGCATGACAGTACCAGATCATTCTTTTGAGCTATTTCCTCTTCATTCAATTTGGGTTGTCAACCATGAGTTTCCCTAACCAGCAGAGACTCACCCAATGACTTCGGCACTGAGAGCATTAGCCGGCAAACTTTTGCTTTATCTTGCTTTGTTTCCCCCAGTGCATTTCCCCCTGACATGTTAGTTGTTTTTATTGTTGCTATTGGAAATGTACATAGCTAAACACACACGATTCAAACAATTTCTGTGACAACAGTTTAACCACACGGATGGATTTCTTCAGGCTGTACAACCGATCTTGCCTCCTTTTCCGCTCTTCCCACAGCAGCAAAGACACACTGCCCTCCAAGTTCGTCCTCTAATCAGTCTTGTGAGTTGCTGTGGAAAATGTCATGCCCCATCTAGCTCTTAAAAGGGTTCTTTCCTGGCTTTAGTTTTATTTCAGCCATCGTAGTGGAAGTTAAATATTATCTTATTGTGGTTTTGATTTGCGTCTCTCTGCTGACCAATGAGTTTGCTGGCCATTTGAATGTCTTCTTTGGTGCTGTGCCTCGTCAAGTCATCTGCCCATTTGATGATTGAATTATTTGTTTTTTGGTGCTAACTTGTCAAATTTTTATATATATTTTTGGTTATTAGATTCTTGTCAAAATATTTGTCCTGTTGGTAGTCTCTCTCTCTCTCTCTCTCTCTCTCTCTCTCTCTCTCTCTCTCTCTCCCTCTCTCTCTCCCTCTCTCTCTCTCTCTCTCTCTTTGGGTCAAGCCTTTTGATGAACAAGATTTTAAATTTTCATAAGGCTCCACTTATTTATTTGGTCTTTTGCTGTTGTGTTTTTGCTATTAAATTCGATAATCCCTTGTTGAAAGCTAGGCCTAACAGCTTTGCCACTGATTGTTCTTCTAAGGATTTTATGGTTTCAGTTTGCATATTTGTCCCTTAGTCCAAATTGCTTTTGTGTATGGTGTGAGCCGTGGATCCCACTTCATTTTTCTGCATAAGGAAATACAATTTTCCCAATATAATTTATTGAAGAGACTCTCCTTTCTCTGTTGAATGGACTTAACACTCTTGTCAAAAATCTGCTGACTATAGATGTATGGATTTATTTCTAGGTTTTTGATTTATTTTCATTGGTCTATTTGACTATTGTTATGTCAATGCAAGGCTTTTTTTGCAAGGCTCTTTTGATTACTGTAGCTGTATACCAAAAAAGTTAAAACTATCACTGACTCGATTCCAGCTAGCCATGACCTTATAGGACAGTGTACAACTGCCCCTGTGGGTTTCAGAGATTGTAGCTCTTCACAGACGTGGAAGGCTTCCTCTTTCTCCCACAGAAGCTGATGGGTTTGGACTGCTGACCTTGACATTAGCAATCCAACTCATAACCCATGACACTGTGAGGGCTTCGAGTGTATTTTATAATCAGGATGTCTTGTCCTCCCACTTTATTCTTCTCTTTCAGTGTGGTTTTAGATATTTGGGATGCCCTGTCTTTAATGGAGACATACAGCCAGAATGGTCCTTAGAAGCAAGGATGGAAAGGCTTTCTCTAAGGTTCTTGGGACAGGTGATGAGGAGAGACCAATCTCTAGAGAAAGGCATCATACTGAATTAAGCAGGAGGGCAGTGCAAAAGAGGAAACCTCTCGACGAGACGAGTTGGATTGACACAGAGGCTGCACCAATGAGCTCAAAGATAACAAAACTCCTGGGGATGGGGTAGGATCAGACAATGGGTCCTCTGTTTGACAGAGGGTTGCTGTGAGTTGAAGCCAATTTGATAGCACTTGACAACGGTCTTCTGATCATCATGGTCTTTAGGGTTGTCATCAAGAAAGGTACTGGATTTTTTCAAATGCTGCTTCTGCATCCCTAGAGATTACCTTATGGTCCTTTTCTTTTGTTCTGTTGATGTGGTGTCAGATGTTGATTGACTTTCTAATGTTGAATAAATCCCACTTTGCAATGGTGTATGACTCAATATACTGTTGAATTCTGTTCACTAACATTTTGCTAGGGTTCTTATATCTATATTTATAATGTATATGGGGCTATAGTTCCCCCATCCCCTCACCTGTGTTTCTTGATTTGGGTGTCAGAGTTATGCTCGCTTCACAGAATAAATTAAGAAGTTTTATAATTTTATGGAAAAATAGTTGAATGATACAGGAAACATCTAAAGAAGATGGAAATAATACACTGAGAGACTGTACCAAAAGAGAATTAGTCAAAAAAGAGCCAATGGTTCTGAAGAAGTCCAAGTTGTACTGAAGGTATTAGCAATAAGCAAGTTCTGATAATTGACAAAATACCAATTGAAATGTTTCAACATATGGATGTAGCACTGAAAGCATTCACCCACCAATGCCAAGAATTTGAAAGACAGATACCTGGCCAACACACTGGAAGAGATGCATATCTTACCCATTCCAAAGAAATGTGACCCAACAGAATGCATACATTAAGGAGCAATATCATTAACACCACAAGCCAGTAGAAGTTTTCTAAAGGCCATTCAATGAAAGTTGCAGTAGTACATCCGCAGGGAGCTGCCAGAATTTCAAGCTTGATTCAGAAGAGGACTTGGAACAAGGGATGCCATGTTGATATCAGAGGGATCTTGAATGGAAACAGAGAATGCCATAACAACGTTCACTTATGACATGTTGACTCTATAAGGCATCTAAGTGTGCAGATCATAACAAATGGCAGATGGCATTGACAAGAATAGGAGTTTCTGAACATTTCAATGTACTCATGTGGAACCTGTGCAGGGACCAAGAGGCAGTCATTCAAACAGAAGGGAATACTTGACGCCCTAAAACCAGGAGAGGTAAGCCTCAGAGTTGCATCCTTTCACCATATTTATTTAATAAGTATGCTAAGCAAATAATCTGAGAAGCTGGACTTTAAGAGCAAGACCACAACTTCAGGATGTGAGGAATCTGGAATTAATATTAATTCATTAATATTAATGACCTTCCAGGTGAAGTTGGCCAACCTTGCTTACTGTGAGGAGGATTGAAGCATGTGCTGATGAAGATCAAGGATGGCAGCCTTTAATATGAATGACAGCACAATGTAAAGAAAACCCATATCCTCACAACCAAACCAGTAGGTGACATCATGATAAATGAAGAAAAGGTTGAAGTTGGCAATGATTTTGTCTTGTTTGGATTCCCACTCAATATTCAAAGAAGCAGCAGTCAAGAGATAAAAGGATGCATTGCAGTGGGGAAATCTGCTGCACCAAGGTATCCTGAATGTGTTGAAAATCAGGATGTCACTTTGAGGACCAAGGTGAACCTGACTCAACCCATGCTACTTTTAATCACCTCATATGTATGTGAAAGTTGGATATCAACTAAAGACGAGTTGATGCAGTTGAATTACTGGGCTGGCAAAAATACCGAGAGTATCATGAACTCCCAGAACAACAAATTTGCCTTAGGAGTACACTCAGAATGCTCCTTAGAAGTTAAGATGGCAATACTTTATTTCACATCTTTTGGACATGATATTGGGGAGACCAGTTCCTGGAGAAGGATATTATGCTTGATAAAGTAGAACGACAACACAAAAGATGACCCTTAACAAGATGGATTGACACAATGTCTGTAACAGTGGGCTCAACCATACCAGCAATTGTAAAGATGGCAGAGGGCAGGGCAGTGTTTCATTCTGTTGTGATGAGTCAATGTAAGTTTATTTATTTTAAGTATATAGGTCATTATGACAGCATATCATCAGAGCAGCAATTTACTTCTCTTTTTTTGATAAGAATTTAAATAGCATTGGTGTCACTTCTTTTCTAAATGTTTGGTAGAATTCCTTCATGAAGCCACTTGGTCCAAAACTTTGTTGCTGTTGGGTGTTTTTTTTTTTTGTTATTGTTGGGTGTTTTTTGATGACTGATTCTCTCTCTTCGCTTGGTATTGGTATGTTGGAACTCTCTGTTTTCTCCTGGAGCAGTTTTGGTAGGTTGAGCGCTTCTAAATTTGTCTGTTTCACTTTGTTTTTCAGTTTATTGCCATACAGTTATGTATAATATTCTATCATACATTTTTAAAAAAATTTCCATCAGGTTAAGGATCCCTGGTAGCATCATGGGTTAGTTGGAAACAAATCAGCAGCAGTCCGTTTAGAGTTTTGTTCATTTTAATCAATTTCATTTTTTCTCTTTTTTGAGGAGGGGCGGGGTGTGTCTTTGTCCCTGTCCAGGCAAAGTTTTGTCAGCTTTATTGATGCTTACAAGAACCAACTTCAGATTTTACTGACTCTTTCTATTCCCTTTTCTGTTTTCAATTTTTATTTCTGTTCTGATATTTATTATCTCCTTTCTTCAAGAGGTATTGATTTTGTTTGCTTCTCTCTTTTGCGTTCTTGGAGCTGTTGAGTTAGGCCTTTAATTCGACAACCTTTTTCTTTTCTCATGTAGGCATTTATGGTTATAAAATCCCCTCTGGGGGCTGAGCCCTGGTGGCATAGTTGTTGAGTGCGGGACTGTGGCCCATACATGGGCTTGGTGGTTCAAATCCAGTGGCAGCTCTCCAGGAGCAAGGCTGGGTAGCTCCCACGACCACCAGAGGGCAGTGATGCCCCCCAAAAATAAAAAAAAATTCTGAGGACAGCCTTCGCTACATCCCAAAATTTTAGTGTACATGCTTCCACGTTCATCTAATGCTAAGAAATTAGTGATTCTCTTTGGCTTCTTAGTGGTTCAACCATGTGATGCTAATGTCTGTACGTTTTTGTATTTTCCAGGGTTTCCCCCCCCATGTTATCCATTTCTATCTTTCTTCATGGTCCCTCATGCATGCGAGGCAACTGAAAAGACCGTGGCTTGTGTCAGCTATTGATCCAGCTACTGTCTCTTTAGATTTACTTATGCTGGATTTCATAAACAGAAAATCATATGAAACATGAATAAGCAAACAAAAAACTAATAACAATGACAAAACAAGATACTAATTTTTCAAAAAGCAGAAAACATTGAAAATTGAAACAATTTTGAAATGGATCAAAAAAGAGATATGATAAGGTAATCCATTTTGATCCAACTCCATCTGCTGTCATTGACTTTACTATGCTCTCTGTCTGATAGTGAGGCCATTCCCATCCCTGGACTGTGGTCAGAGAGACTTGTAAAAGTGATTACGCTTCTGCTGGTGGGTGAGCTGGGTGAAGCAACCTCACATCGGGGGGAAAATTCTCTTAATAATACTTAGATAGAGCTCAAGGGGGCATACACTGGGTATTCTCCTAATTGAACATTTTTGATCTAGTTTTTATTCAGCCTTGGCGACCCACACTTCGGGCTATATACTCCTGAAGGCACACACCATCCTTCATAGGCCATATCAGAAAGATTCCCCATGGAAACCCCACTAAGTGAACTGGGCTTTACCCCAAAGCTTCTCTGTAGTATATTTAAAGAACTGACATACTCCCTTGAACTTAAGGCTGAAATGCCCTAGTGTGAGAAGCAGCAGAAGACTGCTTATAGAATTGGTGGTCTTTAGACTTTGTTTCAGATCTCTTGTTTTGAGAGTGCCCAGTAAATGGTGGTTTGGGACTATTATATATTTACTATTTTCATGCTCTCCTTGCTTTCTCATAACATGCATTAGTCTGCTAGACATGGTTCTGCCTCTGTGAATGAGTGTTATTGGAAGTTCTGCTCTATTACTGTCCCAATTGTTCAGTTAAATAGTGTCCCATCACTTAAGCATTTAGCCTGTACAAATCAACAATTCATGTACTGCAACCTGAAAAGCTGGCCTATACAGAGATAATTACCCCATTTCAATAATGTTTTAAATTCTATACCATTGGCTAAATTAATGAAATCATCAATAGAATTACTTTATGTTTCATGGATGATTTATAATGTTCTCTATCATGAAATGATAATGATGTCTTGATACAGAATGTGAGACACATATAAGCTACAGATTTATGAATGTATTTGGGCTTGCACTTAATTCTAGCCCAAGAACAATTAGTTCTTTTGAAATAGCACTGCTCAATATTTATCCTCATGAAGAAATCACTGAAGATATGGGTGTTCCAGCAAAATATGGTGAAGAAGTCATCTAAAATATAGTCTAGTGCTCAGCTATCAGAAATGATAGTCTAGGGTCTTAAAAGTCTTGTCTCTAAACAAACAGCCATCTAAGTGAGCTATCAACTAAGTCCACATGGAAGAAGCACAAAAGCCTGTGGGATCCAAGGATTGTAAATAATAAAATCCAAAATTGCAGGAGGAATGCTCTCAGAGCTTCAATTCTGAACATGTGGTTTGCAGAAGGCTATGGATGATAGTGGAAATGCAACGTCTATTGGCAGAGTCCCTACCTGGATTAGACTTCAGGTAAATAAGTTCACTGTCTGCCTTTTAAATGAAAGTATTTAGTCCATTTACATGCATTATAATAACTAATAACACGTTACTTCTGTCACTTTTTTATTTGCTTTTTGTGGATGTCTTACACCTCTTTGTCTTTGTCCTTTTGCATCCTTTGATGTCTAGTTTACTGGGTTATTATAGTGAAAGTTTGAGGTTGCTTTCTCCTGTCCTTTTATCTATCTATCTATCATCTATCATCTCTCTATTTTCCTAGTTAACTAGTGGATTTCTAAGTTGGACAGTGAATTTTCATCTGTTACTATGATTTGTCACTTGTTCATGACTTGAAGTTGACTCAAACTGCCTTTGGAGGATGGAAAATGTGTTTAGCCCTTTGCTTCCTAAACTTCTGTAACTTTTATCATTCTGAAGAAACAACTTATTCTGACTTCTAATGAATACTCCACCTTGATGAGACCTTAGCTAGATGCATGGGTTTGACAGAAGATAGTTTAGTTAATCTAATTACTATCTCTATAGGATTTGCTTTTGAGTTTTAAGGGTAAATTTCAGCATAAAGTAGTTTCCTGAATAAAAGCATCCAGGAAAATAAATAAAACCAGATTTCAAAACTGTTGAGATCGAATTTGACTTTCATAAGCTATTTGGCAGTATTTGGTTATTAAAATCTAGATTGGGCAATGAGGAGTCGTTGAATGCCCTTGACTTCCACTTCCACTTAGAACTGGTTTCTAAGCTTTCATCTTCAAATAGTGAAGAGATCCTTCTATAAGAAATGGTGACTAGCTTTTCCAAAATGTGAGGAGGATGAAGAGGTGAGTGATAATTAGATTGGACAAAAAGATTCAAAAGCAAAAACCTAACCAAATGCCATCCATCGAATTCTAACTCAAATTCTCTGTGACAGAGTCAAACGGCTAAATCGGGTTTCCAAAACAGTAAATCTTTATGAAGCAGATTATTGCACCTTCTCCTCATAAAGTAGCTAGTGGGCTTGCAATGCCAACGTGTAGTTAGCAGTCAAGCGAGAAACCCCTGGGTCACCAGGACAAAGAAACAGAGTCCAAGGTGACTACAGAATTCTATTTTCAGAGATTTTCTGGTTACTAACCCTCCCCTCCCCAAAAACCACTCTTGTTATTACTCTATTTTTGCCTACTAAGAGTATCCATACTAAGATTTCATTTTTCAGTTAGAACCCTCTTTTTGAGGATCTATTTTTTAAAAAAAAATCATTTTATTGGGGGCGCATACAAATCCCATCATAATATATACATACATACATTGCACGCAAGGCACATTTGTACACTTGTTGCCATCATCATTTTCAAAACACGTTCCTTCCACCCAAGCCCCTGGTATCAGCTCCTCACATTTCCCCTCTCTATCCACTCCCCTTCCCCCATGAGTCCTCAATAATTTATAAATTATTTTTTCATATCCGACACTGTCCAATGTCTCTCCTTACCCAACTCCCGCTGTCCATACCCCAGGAGAAGGCCGTATGTAGATCCTTATAATCGGTTTCCCCTTCCTAGTCCACCTTCCCTCCACCTTGAGGATCTAGCTTGTGCTCCACTGAGCACCGAAAGTCATGAGACTTGATAAAAGTTACATATTCAGCTAGGAGTAGTTCAAACTTTGAACCCAGAGCTCACTTTAATCACTAACCCCATGGCTCCTAGAATGTTAATAAAATGGGATATATTCAGATTTGCCCAACAAGTCATTGCTGAAGATCAGAGCTGGAAGAACTTCCTTTGGGGGGGGGGAGGGGGGCCTAGAAAATGTACTGTCAGGTGGTAGAGAGGGTGGATACACGCTGTGAAGACTCCGTGTGTCTCTGCCTGGCCATTCTGCATTAAAAGTCCACATCTAACACTGGAACACTCTGTCAAGGAACCCAGGAGGTCCAAGGAGTTGTGTTGCACTGCTCAGAGCAACAGCTGTCCCATAAGAAAGTAGAGCTCATTGAGGGTTAAAACGACTGCTTCGGACCATGGCGTAAGTGGTTGAGTGCGGGACTGCAGCCTGCGGGCTTGGCGGTTCAAATCCAGGGGCAGCTCTCAGGAGCAGCACTGGGTAGTGATACCCGCCCCCCCCCAAAAAAAAGACTGCTTTGGAGTATTTGTATAGCCATGCTCCCAAGGATCCTCCCTAGGTTCTCCAGGGTCGACTGGCCATATGACATCTGACTTTTCCAAGGATCTCAAGACATTTACAAGCTTTGGCAGCAAATGGTTCAAGATGTGCTGGGAATGGAAGGTCAGGTGAAATGTTTAAACTGGACCTATTCACTTGTTTCTCCACCCTCTCTTGAACAAATGTCAGGTTCTCTCTGGTATCGATATTCAGAGACAGTGCTAGCCTGGGACATGGGATGCCCACTGGGGCCTCTCTGCTGTATCTCAAGAAGATCCACCGCCTGTTCCATTAACACAATAAAGACAGCCTGTTCCAAAATATTATTATAACAACAGGCAGAGAGGCTAGTACAAGGGGCTTCAGAAAATTTCTGGAACATTTGAATTAGCAGATAATGGCAGTTCCCTCCCAGATATCCTGATGCCCTCTCAGTTACAACACATGTTTTAGGGGTAGCAGATAGGGGGCAAAATCCAATCTATAACACGCCACTCAATTTTTTTTTGAAAGAATGTGGCCTATCATACATTTTCAGGTTGACACCTGAATTTTTCCCTAAGCATAAATGGTTGCAAAGGACACAATTTCAGGTGTCTTTGACATGTAAAAATCATATTCCTGTATTTTAAAGAAATCTTTCAATAAATATATACATTCCATAGTGTATTTGGAGTTTATATGTCTTTTAATTTATTTTAAAATATGTCAAAGTTCCTTTTTCTTTTTAAAACACTTTCTTGCATCATTTCTTTTCTCTGTGGAAATGTAGCTCCATTTAATTTCTTTTTTTCCCCCATTTAATTTCCTCTGTAACATTTACCCTATACAATAGCCAATTCAATGCTGCTGACTTCGAATGGATTTTGACTCATTGCAACCCTTAGGCCAAAGTAGAACTGTCCATATGGGTCTCTGAGAGTGCAAATCTTTATGGGAATAGAAAGTTTAATCTTTCTTTCCTAGAGCAGCTGGTGATTTTGAACCACTTACTTTGTAGTTAGCAGTCCAGTGGGAAAGCCATTATGCTACCAGGGCTCCGGAATACAATATCAGGGTAATTAAAAAAAAAAAAGCACTACTACAACATCGTAGACATGCTTGTTAAACAAAAATATCAAAATGTGAGGCTATTGTTTCTCAGCCTAACCTCCATCAAGACCTATGAGCTTCTGAAGGTTGTACTTCTCTCTCTAAGCCTTTGCTGAAGAATTCTGCCCCCGTTTCTTTACACCACATCAACTGGGCAGTCTTGACATCCTCAAGGGACCCAAATCATGTGTCTTTCAAATGTTCTTTGAGTCTTGAGAACAAAAAGAAGACTGAGAGGGAAGTACTGCTCAGAGACCTGTAACTAACAAGCAAGTGCATTGTCATCATCAGAAAAATGGGTCAGCTCAACCTTTTGGCATTTTTTTCTCTTGAATGCAATTTTTAATCCATCCTAGGATACTCTTGTATCCATAGAGAAACTCTCTCAAGAAGAGCCCTTTGGAATTCCCATAATGACAATGACAGCCAACTGGCCTTCTGAGCTGACCTCTCCGCCTTGATTTTGGGTAGCCCCTTAGACATGGTAGTTTTGAGTGGACTTTTTTTTTTGAAGGCAGTCTAGCAAGATGAAAACAAAGGCATTATTGAGAGAACGTGTCACCACATTGTGCTTAGAATAAACCCGGACATGTATAAACTGCAGTTCCAGCAGCAATATTTTTTGACTTACCCTACTAATGCTTTCTCCTTGAAACTATTTCATTGATCACACTATCATATTATTCTACAACAACCCCCCTGCTACCGAGTCCATTCTGATCCATGACAACCTTACTCAGCAGAATTGAACTGCTCCTGGGTTTCCGAGACGATCACTCTGTGCGGGAGGCTGCCTCCGCTTTCTCCCCCAGAGCGGTACGTGGGCTTAACCTTCCAAAGTGCAGTGAGCACCTGGACATTTAGTCCACTGTGTCACAAGGTTCCTTTATCAACAAAAAGAAGAGCATAAATTGAAATGGAAATAATTTTTTTAAAAACCAAGAAAAACCTTTCCTTTGACTCTGGGTTTGGTGTTACAATTCAACCCCCCAGTTTTAACTTTACCAATATCACTCACATACAAGTGACTTAAAAACGACATTCTGGACTTTTACATATGAAACTAAAGTAGTATTGAAAACCTAGCTGTTCAAAAGATGGAGAAAGCAGGGAGGGTATGATGTCTGATTGAAGGAGTCTGTCTAACCACTAGTATTTTAAATGTCTTCTTGTGATGCACCTGAAGGTATTCATGCCCCTAACATTGGATCCTGGGAGAGTGAGAGGTGGGCAAGAGACCTGCTTCTCTTCTGTAACAGAGGGGATGCCTGTGAAAGGATGAGCAGAAAGGAAAAATAGCAGGCAGGATTGTTCTTAGACTCGTGTCAAGATTAGCACATGTAAGCAAATATAACTGTTTTGAGGAACTGGAGACAGATCCCATGAGGACTACTGATATACCGTGAGGGTTCCTCAGCACCAAAACGGTTGCCCTAAACTATCACAAGCACCTGCCAACCCCACTGGAACAATTGTTCACTTGCTCTTGATTCATTCAGTATAAATACAGGCTTAAGTATACCTGGATTGTCAGCAAGTTTTACAAAAGGAGACATATTTTAGGGTATTTAATCTGTATGGATGTATGCAGAGCATCTGTATGAAATGAATACTGTGACTGATTTGGTCTAACACAAATAAAAGCGATGATATGCTGCATCAATTATAAACACTTCCAGTATCACTTCATTACAAGATTATTATGGTTACAATCTGCCCTCTTATGGGTTAGAGTCATTGACTGGAGTTATGCAGATTGGAATGGAAGCCAATTCAACTAGTCAGAATTTGGCAAAGCTCTCATCACATATGGATCAAAAAAGAGAGGAAGAAACCCACCCAAAAAAACAAAACTGTTGATTCAGGGTAGTCTATTACTGTTGTTCAGGATGGAGTCCTGGGGGCACAATGGGGTTAGCACTGGGCTGCTACTCAGAAGCAGTGGTGGTTCAAATCCAACAGCCACTCGATGAGACAGCTGAGGCAGTCTACAGCTTCAGAACCCTCAGAGAGCAGTTCTGCTCTGTACCGTAAGGGTCACGATGAACTGGAATCAGCTGGTTGCCAGCGGATTTTGATTTTTTACTCAGGATCAGAAGCTCTGGTGATTGAGTGGTTAAAGCACTTGACTGCTAAGGATAAGCCATAGTTTCAACCTGGCAGCCATCCCGTGGAACCAAGGTGTGGCGGTGTGCTTCCACAGGGAATCCCTCTGGCTAGTTCTATGTGGTCCTCGAGGCCTGCCATGTGTTAGAATGCAAGTCAATAGTGATGGATTTATGACTAAGGATAGGTAACATAATTTCATGTTAATGACTTCCCAAATCCCTGGGGCTCAATACAATAAAGTTTTACTTCTTGTTCCAGCTCCATGTCCAGAGTGAAGTCCCTCAGGGATCCAGGCTGATGGAAGCTCGTCCATCGTATAGCTGCGTCATCTGTAAAAGCAGCTGGGGAAGGCAGAGAGAGACTCACAGGGGGTTTTTCACGGGGCCTATGTCCCGGCTGCTGACATCCCATGGGTCAGAACCAGTCCCAGAGTTGTACCAGGAGCCAGGGTGGTGGAGGGTGCCCTCTTCTGTGCCGCTATGAGGGGAGAGGGGCACTGCTTTTAGTGATGATAGTAAACGCAAACATGGTGGCACTTTTTGAACGGCATTGGCCAATTTGGGAACAAATTGTTTTAAGTACACCTCAGAGATATTGTGGGCTCAGTTCCAGACCATGCAATAATGGGGTCAATCCTAATAGAGTCACACAAGTAATTTTAGCTTGCTGGTGTATATAAAAGTTATGTTTATATTACAATGTAACCTACTACATGTGTAGTGGCATTGTGGGAACATTTGAAATATTGTGGGAGCAATCAACATGGGACACAGACTTGAAGTGAGCACGTGCCGAGGCTGCGAGAGCCCATCCACTTGGCTTGAGGCAGAGCTGCCACAAACCTTTCGTAAACACACACACAGGCACAAGATCTGTGAAGCAAAGTGAAGTGGAATCACAGGCGATGCTCACACAAAGGGTTCCTCTCTCTGCCTTAGGAACGTTGTGGAGCATCGGGCTCTGATCGAAAAAGTTAGAAATTTGAAACTTCCAGTCACACCATGGGAGAAAGAAGGGGCTTTCTACTCCCATAAAGAGTGTCGGGAACTCACTTATAAAACCGTATAAAGTCCTTATGTGTCCACACCGACTTGATGGCAGTGAGTTGGTGAGGAGTCCTAGTGGTGCTGTGGGTTAAAGGCTGGGCTGCTAAGCACATATTGGCAGTTCAAGTCTACTATCCACTTTTTGGGAGAAAGATGAGGCTGGCTGTTCCTACAAGTACTCAAAGTCTTAGATCCTAAGGAACAGTTCTCTTTTGCTCTGAAGGTCGCCAAAAACCAGAATGGGCTAGATGTCAGTGGATTTTTGTTTGCAGAATAGTATGATAGCATGATCAATGGGGAACTTTATTTAAAGTATAATATATATCATGCCAGGGAACATTTTAAAAACCATTATATTGGGGACTCTTACAAAAATCCATACATTAATCATATCAAACACATTTGCACATACGTTGCCATCATCCTTTTCAAAAAATTTTCTTTCTACTTCAGCCCTTGTATCAGCTCATTTTTCCTTCCCTTCTTCATGAACTCTTGAGAATGTATCAATTGTTATTATAAAATATCTTACACCATCCGTTGTCTCCTTTCACCCCTGCTTCTGTTGCTCATCTACCTAGGCTGGGGGTGTGGCTATACATCGATCATTGGACTTGGCTTTCCCTTATTCCCCCACCTGCCCCCTACCCTCATGGTATCGCTACTGCCATTATTGTTTCTGAGGGTTTATTTGTCCTGGAGTTTGGGTGTTTCCAGCTCTTCTCTGTACCAGTGTACATGCTCTGGTCTAGCCAGATTTGTAAGGTAGAATTAGGGTCATGACAGTGGGAAGGAGGAAGCATTAAAGAACTAGAGGAATGTTGTGTGTTTCATCAGTGCTGTGTTAGTCCGGGTAGACTAGAGGAACAAATTTCAGAGACACGCATATAGGTATAAGGAATGGGTTTATATTCAAGAGGAACAGGACATTGAGAAAACATCCCAGCTCAGTCCAGCTCAAAGTCACAAGTCTGATATTAATCCATAGGCCCGAAATCAGTCCATAAAGTCTCCTTCTGACTCAAGAAGTCACAGGTGAGTGGGTATAGAGTCCTGGCACCGACAGGGGTCTCCCCATGGCTCCTTGCTTCCAGGGCTCAGGGTCCATCAACAGCATCCCGTGGTGGCAGAAGCAACTCATCACTTGCAGAGGCCCCAGCCTCAGAGGTCCGACTCCATCAGGGCAAAGCCGTGTGGTCTCTCTACCGGTTACTCCAGCCTCCCAGATGCCGCCATCCTGTGTTGTCTGTGATTAATCATCTCTGAAATTAACTCCCAACTGGGGAAGATAGCTTCTCATCTTCATGAGGGAAATACCGTGAGATTTCCCAGGAGTCTCAGGTGAAAGCCATGCCTACACAGAGGCCTCATCGACTACTCAATGGCTATCTCCAGATTAACAGTCCAGACCCCACCCCTGCATTTCAATCATAAAATTAACATAAGCACATGACTGCCACAGCTGCTATACTGCATGCTGGCTGGCTCATCCCTTCTGTGTGACCCTTCTGTGTGCCATTGCCGATTGTTTACAGATGGGTTTTGCTCCACTCCACTCCCCTCTCTCCTCGTTCGTCTTTATCTGATAGTTTGTTCTGGGTCTTTGGTGCCTGATACCTGATCCTATGGACACCTCGTGATCACACAGGCTGGTGTGCTTCTTCTATATGGCCTTTGTTACATCTCAGCTAGATGGTCACTTGTTTAACATCAAATCATTAAGACCCCAGACGCTATATTTTTTGATAGTTTGGTATCATCAGCTTTCTTCATCATATTTGTTTATGCACCCATTTTGTTTTCAGTGATCATGTAGGAAAGGTGAGCATCATAGAATGCCAGGTATTAGAACAAAGTGTTCGTGTCATGAGGGAGGGACTTGAGTAGAGGTCCAGTGGCTGTCTGCTACATTACTATTCCATGCATGTACATAGATCTATGTCCCTATCATGATATACAAATCTATTTACATATGTTAGTGCCTGTATTTTATCTCTATCAATATCCTTTGCCTCATAGTTCTTTCTTCTACTTCCTTTTATCACATTCGACCTTCATTCAGCTTTTGGTAATTCCTCTTGGCTACATTGTACGTGATCGACCCCACATGGCATTCTACACCTTCCTTGCCATTGATTTTAGATCACTGTACTAGGGATCATTTTTACAGAGAAAATTAAATTAGTAAACAGGGTGGCTTTTGCAGTGCCGACTGGAACTACCTGTCAGAACAGGGAAATTTGTCCCAAGTTTTTAGTTTAAGTCTCAGCCACTTTAATGATATTCCATGCCTAGAAGGTATCCCTTCTGTGCAACCTGTAAGCCCTGCGACTTTGCTCTGTGTAAGTTGGTATCTATATAGAGTATGGAGTACTGGCCTCACTATGTTGATTAGTGGAGCTTCTCCAACCGCAGTGCTGTTATGGTTAGCTTGAATAGTGGCCTCTCAGCAATTTGAAAGACAGCATGATTAAATACTGAGCGTTAGCTAGTTCTGGGGATATTTAGATATAATTTCCTGAGAATATAAGCATTTAGAATTGTTTCTATCTGAGAAGCCTGTTTTAATTTAGTGTCTTTTAGTTTTGATGTAGGGAGGGATCTGCCAAAGCTTGGCCCAAGAGTTAAGTAGCCCCATAGAACAGCGGTTCTCAAAGGGTCACGACCCTTTTGGAGGTCAAATGACCCTTTCACAGGGATGTCCCAATTCATAACAGTAGCACAATTGTAGTTATGATTTATCAAGAAAAATAATTTTATGGTTTCGGAGTCACCACAGCACAAGGAACTGTATGAAAGGGTCAAGGCATTAGGAAGGGTGAGAACTGCTGCTATAGATCCCTGGAAACTAAAATTATATCCTAATATAATTATATAATCCTTATTCTTAAGAAAGAGGCCTCAAGGAACAATATTATTTTCACTTAATAGGATAACCCAGCCCCAAATATCATATCAAGCAAAATGGTTACCTGATCTGTGTCAGACTAGGAACAGAAATTTGCAAGGTTATCAAATATTAGTCTACCATGATTTCTGATTGTGAGCAAGCAAGCTAAAAATGAATGGCATGGAATTCTGGGTGGGATGTGTGCAAAGTGGAAAGAATCATCTTGGGCACAAACAGGAATGGGGCCACATTCACCCCCATGTGGGAAGGAGAAGAACCGGAGGTCAGAGAGAGAAGACGCGATTGACAGAAGGCCAGCTGAATTGTGGAGAGAAAATGTGCAGTCATTGAGGGTTCTCTTAACAGGGGGACTGAGAGGAGAGTGGAGGAGCTGCTGATGGCTGGAGAAAGGTGCTGCCTCTTTGCGCCAGGCTTTGAAGTGGACAGAGAGCATAAAATAAGCTCAAAGAAGATCACAAGGACAAGAGAGATTGTTTCTAAATCTTCTTGGCAGAGAAGAGTTCTCTGAAAGATGAATCAGAAAGAGAAATCCCCAGCTATCTTTGAGAAAATATTCCCCTTCCCCTTATAGTCCTAATGAATAGCTTTTTAACAGATGTGGGACCGTACGGGGGCCAGAGATGTCCATAGTAGATGGAGCTTTGAGATTCCAAGTTAGCACCATCCCTACTTAGTCAGGTCAGTTTGGCCAAGCGGCTTTCCACGCATTCAATTTTCACCGGAGACAATGTGTAACCTGTGGGCTGTGTCAGGTTGAATAGTGGAGAAAAGGAGTCTCTTCTGTTCCTCAGCCACTATGCAAGGTAATATCGTGTAAGTCCTGACACATGCCTTATAAATGAGACAACTCAACCAAGGTGGGGGGGTGGGGTGGGTACCAAAGTTCGAGTAACTACTAAATGCCAGTCCAGGAACCAGTAAGTGCCAGGGTTGAGGTGCAGATGAAGATGGATGGGCGCTGGCCAGGGTACTGTGAGTTGAATGGTGGCTCTCCCAAAAATCTGGTCAGGATCTAGTCACCAACTTGTGAAGGGTCTGATTTTGGTGGGGGGGGGGGTGCTATCTGCAGTTAAGATTAAGGATACGGTGATGATCATCACTTCTCGGCCCTGTGGCTAAGTTCAACTGTGGAATATGGTGATGAAGTGATTGTGTTGGGTATTGGCTGAGCCCTTACGGACAAGTGTCCTTCTGAGAGTGAGGCAGAGGGAGACTACACAAATATGACCGGAAGAGGCAGCGGAGCCCTGCTGGCAGACTTTAGAGTGTCACAACGAAAAGTTCAGGGAGGTCCACTATTGCCTGATGCTGGAAGAGGGTATGAATGGGTTCTTCTCAGCCAGGTGGGATTTCAGACTTCCAGCCTCCAAAAGGGAGAAAGGAGACATACTTGTGGATTTGAGTCACTGAGTTCGTGGTCCCTTGTCATCGAAGCCCTAGGAAAGAAAGGCAGATGGGACCAGCTTCTACTCTGTGACCGTCTGTGCATCTCCCAAGCATATTGGGTTGAGTGGCGCCTAGACGGAGAGGTTTCTGCCCTCCCAGGGAGACCTCTCCTACAAGACATGGCGTTTCGGGGCCGTCACAAGTCATCCAGAGAAGCTTTTTGAAGATCCCGCCTTCTCCAGGCATCGTCCGCTCTTTGCACAGTCCCAGCAGGTGAGGCCATGTGTCCCCATTTGGGAGATGAACTGATTACCCGACTTAGCCCGGACCATTGACTTGCGGAGGTAGAAAGAGAGTGCTAGGTTTTGAATTCACACATTGCAAATGAATTCCCCCACCAGGAGCCCTAGTCTCCAGGATCAGGATGTAAGTCATCTTGCTGCTTTCCATCTTTGGGGGAATAAGTCTTGCTGACAATCACAAGGGTGGGCATGTTACCATGATGTTGCTATTCCAGCAATTGATACTGCAGTTGGATGAGAGCTAAATTCCATTCACACTGCACACACCCTGGCCTCCCCTGGGGACTGAGACTGGTGCCACAGGGACAGTTTCCCATCAAGGCAGCACACAGGCTGCCCCCGCTATGCAGAAGCAGAGCATTCCTACGAAACTGTCTGGAAGCTGAAATGCCATAAAGCAAAGAAGAAGCAATTGCATAGCACTAATGATTATATATGTGTGTGTATGTGTGTGTGTATATATATATATGTATATATATAGAGATATATTCCCAGACCCAAAATATAGCCTACCAAATCATTGCAAATAACATCACCGTCACACACTCACCGCCACTGAGGAGACGCAGGCACACGGAGTCCCTGCAGGACGGGGTAGAACTCCTTGTGCGTTTCCCAGGCTGCAGTTCTGGATGGGGTCGAAAGCCCATCTTTCCCCCGCAGAGCAACGGGTGGGTTGGGCCTCCTACAGGCAGAAGTGGCATGATGAAGACAAGGCCTGGGTAAAGTCGAAATAATTGGGCACAGTGTAGATCTCGGAGAAAGACTTGGTGCTCCACTCACGCTGCTCAGGGTGGGCACTGCCCCTTGAAGACTCTCTGGAAAACAAGCTGGAAACCCGTTTTACGGTTTCTCTCTCAAAGCGAAACTTCCCTTCTGATTTCTTCCAGTTAGTGAACCCCGGCAGAGTGCAGGTTTTCCGTCACATCGAAGTAGCACAAAGCACATTTTCCAAAGGCAGATGGTACTCGGATGAAGATTACCCTGCGAGGGGTGGGGGTGGGGGGACCGGCGGTGCTAGTGCCTCCAGGACAAAGGAGAGATTTTGATAGGATGATAGTGGGCTATCAAGGCACTAGGACAATCTTTTAAAAATCTGTTTTCTGAACTGGGAGTTGAAGTGGGGTGGGACTTAACCCAAAGCATGCCTCCCTGCTCTATCCCACAGCCCATAATATTATCCCATGTAGGAGAGTGGAGCATAGACAGCTTTTGGATTTGTGTAGACTTGGGTTCAGAGTCCGGTTCTATCCAGTTCTATCTGGTCACCGGATTTGGGTCAAGAAAGTGAACCTCTTGGCTAATGGTTTGTATCTTTAAGATGGGGTGGTCAGTCTTGCTGTCCTAAGCGGGAGAAAGATGGGCCCTTCTACTTCAGTAAACAAGTTGCACTCTCAGAAACCCACAGCGGAGCCTGTAAATCGGCATCGGCTTGATGGCAGCCAGTTTGGGTTCATTTTTAAGTCTTTCTGACGTGGCCGTGTTGGACGTCAGGTGGCACAGAGTAGACTTAGGACAAGCCTGTCTTACGTGATGATGGATAATCAGGTTTTTGGCACTGTCGAGTTGCTCCTGAGTCCTAGCCACCCATGTACAACAGGGGGAGACACCGTGCACAGACCTGCACTGACCCTCGCCCATTGTACTCCCACGGCGTCAGTGCGTCTCGGGGAGGACCTTCCTCCTTCTAGCTGACTCTCTGCTTTATCCAGCGGGAGGCCCTTCTCGAGGCACAGGTCCCTCCTGAGAGCCTGAGATGAAGTGTCTCTGTCCTTGCTTCTACAGAACACTAGGCCTGTCCTTCTTCCGAGACAGATATGTTTGTTCTTCTGGCAGACCCCTGTTCCTTGTCAGCCTGGGCGAGGGGGCCTCAGAAGGAGGAGAGGAGGAAGAGGTGGCAGGGGCAGCCGGGAGCGCAGCACATGCCAGGCCGGCCCGAGGTGGGCAGCTGGTGGCACCAGCTCATGCAGAGTTCCCAGGTCTCCATCGATGGCTCCGTGGAAGCTTCCAGGTTCCCGCGGAGTGGCAGCAAAAGCAATAGCAGCACCATCAGCAGCAGCCAGAGAAAGAAAGGGGTGGGAGGGGGAGGGCCTTCCCAGGCTCCACCCCCATGAGAAGGCCTGGTGGAGGGTGTCGAGGCCTGCCCTGCCCCCTGAGATGGCCCTTGGCACGGAGAGGGGCTGGACGTTCTGGGTGGGGAGCCCCCCTGACTCAGTGCTGGCCGAGCTCAGGCGCAGTCTGGAGAGGGAGGGGTCCACTGTTCCCCCTCCGGCCGAAAATGACCACCGGGCCGCAGAGGCTTCACCTGGAGGCATCAAGTGGGGACACCTCCCCCACCGAAAAGCTCAGCGGGAGGCCCGGCCCCGAAGCAGGCTGCCCTCGGACTGGCTGAGTCTGCACAAGACCATGTTCCAGCTGGTGACCCAGACAGTGGGCGCCCGGTGAGCCCACAGGCCCCTCCCTCTGCAGCCATGCCCTATGCGCCCCAGGGCGAGGTGCAGGCGCTATGCCACCAGCTATGCCACCACCTGGCCACGGAGCGAAACAGCTATCCTGGGCCCCGCCCGAGGAGACTGGCTGCAGCCGGACACTGGCCTGGTGCCTCTGGCCTACGTGACCTTGTCCCCAACTTCAAGTCCAACCCTTGGAAACAGCCAAAACTGAGACCCTGTGCATGCTGGTGGCCTCAGGGACCCTCATACCCCCAGACTCAGATCCTGAGGGCCCCTTCTAAGCTCACTGCTGGGTTGCACAAAGTGGATTGAGAGCAAGTCCATGGGCTGGCACCTGCTCCCTGTGCTCAGTACTAATGACCCCCACCTGCTTTCCACATGCTTTACCTGGGTTACATATCTGAATTCTCTCCGCACACCTAAAGAAGTAGCTTTCAGGTTGGCTTCATTTTGCAGAAACGGGGGTTAGCAGGCAGAGTGGTGCCTAAGTGTCCGTGGCTCGTAGTAGGGAGAACAAGCTCTAAATGTGTTTAATGAGCCTCCAAAGTACCTGATACTCACTAGACTTTCATAATTGAGGAAACCGGATGCATTCAACAACTATCTATTGAAGGTAGCTATGTGCCTGGGGGACCCCTGGGGTGACGCGTTGGGCTGCTGACTGAAAGGTTAACAGAAAGCACCAGCCGCTCCGAGGGAGAGAGAGGGCTCTCTATTGCTGCAAAGAGTGAGTCACGAGCTCCTGAGGGCAGTTCTCCCCAGTCCTTTAAGGTTGCTATGTGTTGTTGGTCTGGACGTGGTGGCAGTGAGGTTTTATGTTCCAGGCACTGACTGATTTACTCATTAAAAGAAGTCTACTCAAATAACCAACTAAAAAGTGTAGAACACGACACGGAGGCAGCTGGTGGTTAGGTTCCACCAAGGAGGCAGAACCCCACAAGTGAAAGGGAGCAAGGGAGTTGTTGTTACAGGGATTGAACCTGACCCCAAGGGAGGGCTGGTGCAGTGTCTCTGGAGGCCTGGGATGATGATGTGAAGGTGCTCCAGGCAGCATCGCCAGCCCACCAGAAGGACAGCTGCAGGTGCGGTGGGGTGCCGTGTGCCAAGCTGGTACCCACAAGGACAAACAGGAACCCAAGGTTATCTCTTATCCCTTCTGATCTTGAGGATGAAAAGGCTGGCACTCGTTGTCACAGTGTTGGACACGTGGGTTGCCCGGGACTCAGAGAAGCTGAAGGAGAAGATCTGGCCGGAGCTGGAGGAGCTGTGGGCCCATGTCGACAGGTTGCCCTGGTCCAGCAGTGGACCAGGAAGTAGCCTGCTGGAGCCATCCCCTGACCTTCACTGCAGGTTTCACTTTCACCTTCAGAATGTAGCCAAGGGCATTCTCTGTGCACAAGCCTCATCTGGAACCCTCGTGCAAGTTGTCCTGGGAAAGCTAGTTCCCGCTTAAGTATGCTGATTCAACACAAAACCACCAGGTTCTGCTCCACAGCTTCTGAAAAGGAGCAGGTCTGCATGGCCCTACTTAGAGGTTAAGTGGGGGACCTCTCAGAAGGTACACATAAGCTGCCTATGCCGCCTTTGGACGCTTCAATCACATTTTCCTGGTTGGAAAGGTCCAGCCTACCACTTAGGGTTATAGACTTAAGGGCTTCAAAAGTTCATGGAATGAAAAGGTCATGGAATGTTCTCCCATGCACTCTTTGAAGCCCCCTTGTCTATAGTTCTTGGATTAGAAAGGAAAGAACAAAGCATGTCCCCGGGAGGTCCAAATCTGCACATTACTTTGGAGAGAGAGGCTTCTAACTGTACCAGGGGTACAGGATGGCAGGTGCTTTGACCCAATGCCTCCTTTCTCACGCCATGAAGAGTGCAGACCGTTTGGGGGAGGGAATCTGGGCAAATCATTTTTGCAGGAGGGTAGCAGTGTTGAGTGCTGACTGGTTGTTGGGGCAGGCAGAGGGAGGAGAGAAGGTAGGATGGTTTGGGTCTTCACAGGGAATTCCAGAGATCCACAGGAGGGGTGGTTTCTGGCTAGGGAATGGGGGTGAGGGGCCTCTGGCCTGATGAAGTGAATCCCTCAGGAACAACCCAACAATGTGCTTTGTGAAGGCTTTGACCAGGCTAGGAGGGAAGAAAGAGGAGAAATTTCCCTGGAACCCCATTTCCCAATTGAAAGTTATTGGCGACATTTTGACGGAACCCCTTGTCCTGGTCCAAGCAGATACCTGTATTTAAGAGAGATGAGGAGTCATGCCACAGACCACAAAAGCACACTTCATGCTCTTGTGCCTCCCCGAGATAGCATTCTGTGATCAACGGAAGGGTGGGGGCACTTCGGCATGGAGCCGTGTGCTCACCTCATGTCCCCGTGTCCCATCTTGGTAATCAATCCTGGCAAGGTTTCAAATGGTTTCTTTTGGAACCTGTAATAAACTATATGGAGATGTAAACCTCACTTTTATATGCACTGGGAAATAAAGAAATGTGGGTGACTTGATTTGCTGCAGTCTAGAATTTATTCTGGTGGTCCCCAACTGTTATCACCGAGGCCTGCCCATCGTTTGCACCACTTTTCTGTTGGAGACCCTGGGCAGTGCCAGCGGTGAACGTGCTTGGCTGTTAAGTGAGAGGTTGGCTGTCTACCTGGAGGCTCGTTGGAGGAAAAGCTGGGCTATTGACTGGCCAAGTCATTGGAGTAGTTCTCCTCCAACACGCCATGGGTCATTAAGGGTCAGAGTCTACTCGAGGGCAGTGGTGGTTTTAACGTTCTTGCTTAGTGTTGTTCTCGTAGGTGTGCGGTGTCACTGCTTGAATGTAGTTTACACGATCAAGAGTGAAGACTGATGGCTGGGGTTATGGGTTGATAACTGAGAGGCCAGTCATTCAAAACCACCAGCTGCTCCAAGGGAGAGCCGATGGGGCTTTTCTACTGCTGTCAAGAGTTACAGTTTCGAAAACTCACAGGGGCAGTGCTACTGTGTCCTAACGGGGAATTGCTGTGGGTCAGCACAGACTCATGTTTTAGTGAGTCAATATTCACTAATTGCGAACTTGGGCTGGCAATTGAATTTCAGCGCTTTCGTTTTTCTGCCTGTAAAATGGGGAGAATGCTACCGTGAGACCTGTGAAGGCCAGAACTTGACGGGACTACCTTGACTTCTGGGATCCTGCAAAATTTCTACCTTTGGCAGGATGCTTCCCACTCGTTTGCCTGTCCTTGTCCATCAGAATCATTCCTCCTCAATACCCAGCGAGTTTTGGTGCTTGTGTGGGGTTCCATCTTTTGCAGCTTCTGACTGTGGTGAGGTTAACTGCACTTCCTGTATAGCAGGGGTGGGGAACGGCCGTCCCTTGGGCTGCCTAAGGTACAAGAGATCATCAATGCCAGCTAGCACGCCACACCCCACCAAAGAGTGGTAGTTCCACCCAGCACATTAAGGGTGAACTCATGAAATGTTTGGCCTGGATGGTCCCCAAATGCAGTGATCAATGCCCACATGGCCTCTGGCAGTAAAAAGATTTTCCACTCCTGTTGTGCAGGGTTGATCTGAGGGATGACTTTATATACCAGAGGCTCTTAGAATGATTTCTCAGTGTTATTATTCAGGCAACCTTTTCTTGTTGGATATCTGGATTGTTTCTAAGCACTTCATGGATCCACAGTACTTTACAATTCAATTCAGTGCGCTCTTCACTGCTTCTGAAGAAAATAGTTGTGGCCACACCTTAAGGAACCATTTCCAGTGATTTGTGCATAAGGTGCACATTGAGTGCCCAAGTGTGCAGGAGGAGTACTCAAAGTACTGTGTACAAAGAGGTGCACTTAGACTGAGCACAGTTCTCTCACTTAACGTACTGTTGTGGAGTTGATTCCGGCTCACAGTCATCTTACAGTGCAGAGTAGATCTACTTTATTGGGTTTCCGAGACTGTACATCCCTATGGGAACAGACGGCCTCATTTTTCTCCTGTGGGGTTGCTGGTAGGTTTGAACCGCCAACCTTGTGGTTAGTAATTCAGTGCCAAACCCATGGAACCACCAAGCTCCTTTATCTGACTTCAAAAGCACTGGAGGGGGGAGGCGCGTGCACTCGCAGATAGGGTGCTGGGTAGAAAGACCGGTGTTACAAGTGGAGAATTGTGGGCGAGCAGGGGCAGCAGAAAGGCACTTTTAGCTGGGGATTCACACCAGGCAGGCAGAGTGAGAGAAAGGCTCCCTCCCATGCTCCCACCACCTCCCCGAGCCTCAATCAGCATTCAGAATGGTCTTTGCACGTCACATGGAGAATCTGCTACATCCACAGAGAGCATCCAGGGCTGTGTTCCAAAGTTAGAAATCGGGATATGGGCGAACATTGCAAGACCAAATATTTCGGAAATACTTTTATTTTTTTCTGGAAGGGAAAGAACACATTTCACAGCTGAGAAGAGAAGTGAAAAATGAAACTAAAGAAGCATGAAGGTAATATTTACTTCTGAGATTTATACAGTGCCTACCTTTAGAAAAGCCGGGCTATAAATCCACCATGTGACCCCCTAACACACATATCCACCCTGTCCTCAATTATCCAACTCTGTGAATTATCTGCTGCACATTGTATTGTTATTTTAAAGTGCTTCCCCCTCACCTCAGTCAACCCTTCAGAAAAGAGTGAAATAGTGGTATGAGCATGGGTTTGGAGTCAGACAGACATTCCTGGGCTGAGTTCAGACTCCAGAGTTTACCAGCTGGAGAGCGAGGGCAGTTTTTTCATCAGAAAAATGAGGATGCTCATAATGCCCACAGCGTAGGGTTGCTGTAAGAATTAAACAAGGTATTGCACTTAAGGAAGTGATGCTGGCAGCACACATTTCTCTGTGCCCAGAAATGTGAAAAACCACTCGCTGGCCGACCTGCTGGAAGAGATGCCTCCATATTTATGCTGATTCCAAGAAAGGCGATGCAACAGATTGGGGACATTATCAGGTAATAGCGTACTATTACATGCAGTAAAGTTTTGCTGAAGATCATTAAAAACAATCGCAGCAATCCATGAACAAGGAACTGGCAGAAATTCAAGATGAATTCAAAGAAGGGTGCGAGAGATTTCATGGCTGATGTCACAAGGCTTCTGGCTGAAAGCAGAGAACGCCAGAAAGATGTTTACTGGTGTCTCATTGGCTACAAAAAGGCATTTGATCATATGAATCATAGCAAGTTATGGGTAACATTGTGAAGAGTGTGAAATTCAAGAAGACTTGATGGTGTTAATGTGGAACCTGGACATAGGCCAAGGCCTAGCTGGTCCAACGGAACCAGGGATCGTGCTCGATTCAAAACCAGGAAAGATGTGTGCCAAGATTGGACCTTTACTATGCTTATTCAATCTGTATACCCAGCAAACAATTCAAGAAAGTGGACCAGATGAGAAAGCACAGGGCACATCGATCAGTGCAAGACATGAAAAAATCATAATTTGTAAATTATCAAGGGTTCATGAGAGAGTGAGGGTGGGGGAGGGAAGGGAGAAATGAGAAGCTGACACCAAGGGCTCAAGTAGAAAGAAAATGTTGGGAGAATGTTGACGGCAACAAATGTACAAACGTGCTTGACACAATGGATGCATGTACAGATTGTGATGAGCTGTACAAGCCCCCAATCAAAAGACAAAAACAAAAATCAAAACCAGCATCAAGATTGGAAGAGGAGGACTTGTTAACCCGCAACATGCAAAGCGCGCAGCCTGGGTTGCTGAACGCCAAGAACAGTTGAGCATCTGCAGACGAATTTCACAGATGATAGCTGTTAACATGGCTTGCACCTCAACATCAAGGAAACAAAAATCCCCACAACTGAGGGGAGTCCTTTTAGGATTTAATTCTACTTAGAGGTATAAACTATGCCCACGGAGGCGGTAGTCAGGAAATCAAAAGATGCGCTACGTCCGGCAAATCTGTGGCCAGAGGCCTCTTGAGAGCGTTAAAAATCAGAGATGTTACTTTGAGGATTCAGATGAGTCTGACCCATACCAGGCTATCGTCCATGGTCTCACATACATGTGAAAACTGGACAATCAATCAGGAAGAGCAAAAAGAGTCAATGCTTTTGGATCACGGTGCTCACAAGAAATACCCGCAACGGCTTCCAGAAGAATGAACATATATGTTTTGGAGAAAGAGGGCCAGAGACCCCTGGACTGAGAACGATGAGACCCCTCGCGCGGCTGGAACATGTTGTCAGGAGAGACCAGGCCCTGGAGAAGGACGGCTTGCTCGGTGACGTAGAGGGGCAGGGAACAGGTGAAAGCTACCCAGTGAGCTGGAGATTGCCATAGTGGAGGAAATCACGGGCTCCAGCACTGCTCTGTGGGGAGGACGGGGCTGGGCGGGGCGGTGGCTTGTTCCCTCACGTCCTACAGGGGGTCTCTGTGGAGCATCTGACAACAATCGCCTCTTAAATTCTGATCATAAGGCTGACACGGAGTGCTCCCTTATGATTCCTTCTTTACAGCGTGTGACGGGGAGGCCAACTACTTTTAATAGTTGTTTAAACAGATCATCAGGCACCCAGTCCCTGGACACTAGCCTATCCAGTATCCTCCAGCTGAAAGGAAGTGATATTTGGGTTTGTGTCACTTGTACTTGTCACTTTTAGATTGACAAAGGAGAATGACTGCACGGGCATGACAAAGAAGCCAGACTTCTCTGGAAATCAAGCGCATGTAGACTGGTACTGTGATCAAAGTGTAACATCTCTCCCAGGGTCATTTGCATTGTAACTGAAGCCAAAGAAGTGAAGCCTGAATGGAGAAGTTTCAGACATCCACCAGAGGATCAAACAAACAAACAAACAAATAAAACCACACCCACCCACAGCTGTCAAGTTCATTCAAACTCACACTGACCCCATGCCACTCTGAAGGGCTGCTCTGTCATCTTCTTGGCTGTCATCTTTAGGGAGGAAGATTGCCAGGCTTTTCTTCTGTCGTGCTTCCGACTGAGTTCAAACTGCTCACCTTTAGCTTGGTCGGTGAGTCCTCCTGAGTAGTGTGAGCCATTCAGGGACCTTTAACTCGAGGACAAATGCAGGTGTTTGAGTACTTCCTTAAACCACTGCTTATCTGCTCAACGCATTTGGGACACGCTGGTGAACAAAAGGGGCAATCATGCCTGCCCTGAGGATGGGGAGGGGCTTACACTTCAGTGGGGGGTACAGATCATAAACAATACACATGACAAGTAAACTACCTACCTTGCTAGGAAGGGATTCAATACCTGTCCAATGCTCATCCAGCACCACGACCAGGATTCCTTTGCATAGAGAGTACTTGAAGGGGGAAAATAGAGTTAAAGTAAGATGCAGAGTGGCAGGAAAGGGTGGGTAAGTTGCTGAATCAAATAGAGTGGTCAGCGAGAAGTTTGAGGAACGTCTGGAAGAAGGTCAGGGAGTAGACCAGGTGGAAGGATATGCAGGGAGGATGGGAAGAGTATCCCAGGCAGTGGACACAACTGGAGCCAAGGTTTCAAGGTCTCCAGGCTGGTGTCTGATGAGTACGGCTGGAGCAAGAGCCAAGAGGGGGAGAGATAGCCTAAGAGAAGGACAGCACACATAGGCTCGTGAGGCTACTTCCAAGGGTTTTGGCTTTGACTAAGTGGAAGTCTTGGAGGACTCTGGGCAGAGGGACAATGTGTTGTAGCCCTTTAAATGGATGATGGTGTGTGCAATATTGAGAGTACACCCAAGGAGTTTATTGTACTGGATTTACGTCACCTCTCAGTTGGTTAGTACAGGTGGAAGATGGCCTTGGTGCAGGCTCACTGGTGGTGGTGGGGTACCTGAGAAGTGGCCAGACTCTGGATTTTCCTAAAGGCAAGACCGATGGGGTTTCCAGAGGACTGAGTGTGGAGTGAGGTGAGAAGGGGGTGGGTCAAGAAGGGCCCCACTGTAATTGTCCTGAGGGGTGCGAAGGGGAAGGCTGCAAGCAGCACGGGTTGGGCAGAGATCAGGAATTCCCTTCCTTGGTCATCTCAGGTTTTTGACATGGCTATTATTAGAGGAGAGGTTGGTGAGCCCACTGCCAGCAGGTGGATTCTGATTCATTGTGATGTGGCTGCTGGGTTTGAACCGCCACTGCCAAGAAGCTGACCCATCCAACGCTCACTAAGTAGCGCCCGGAGGATTCCTCTGGCTGTGTAATGTGAGTCTGGAATTCCGAAGGGAGGTCTGGCTTGGAGATGTCAAATTGGGAGTTGTCAGCACAATGCAATGATTGTTTACAATCATGGGGAACGATAGGGTCACCAAGGAAATGGGCATTTGAGAGGTTTTCGAAGAACCTCACCCCAGAAAAGACTCAGAAGCCTCACGTCAAAAAGGAGCCCAGGCCTACAGGGGGTGCGGGTGGAACTTGCTGTGGCTGTCCTGAGTGGTGGCGGTGAGTGTGGTCTCCTTCCTCCTGGCAGGAGAGGTGCTGCCTGTGAGGCAGAAATAATTAAGAGAAGTAGGTAAGGATACCCTAGCGGAACACGTGCTCAGCTGCCTCCAAGGAAATTAAAAAACCTGGGTCTATTCATCTGTGCAGACATCTGGGCACCGCCGCTTTGCCTAAGAGGCTCCGCCTCTCGGGCCCTTTCTCTCTCTCCCCCCACCCCTCGCTTTCTCTCTGTCACTTCTACAACCGCTCTGATTATAATTGATCCAGCAGAATCACAGAATCACGGCTCATTTTTGCTGTTTTGTTCAATGGCCCGATCTGGAAAGAGACTCTGGCAGTTCGGCAAATTGTCTTCTCGCGCTTCGAAATTCCACTCACGGAGGCCTCCGCGGCGTGGTGGGCCCCATGGGGGCCAGTGGGTGCTGCCAAGGCGATCAAGGGCGGGGGGGGGGGGCGGAGCGGGGGGGGGGCGGCCTGTAGGCCCTGGTTGGGGGTCAGGGGGTGCCGGACGTCGGCGTCGAGGCTCCTCGGGGAGTGTCTGCGTCTTCCAGACGGTGGCTGGCGAAGTCCCGGCGCCGCGCCCCCCGACCCCCCACCTCACCACCCAGGGTCTTCGCCCACCGTCCCTCTGCCCTTTGCCGTGCGGCGGCTCCTCGGGCCGGGCCCGCGGCCTGGGCTCGCTTTCCTTGACGTCATGTCGCTCGAAAGGGCTTTCTCGACGGCGCCGCCGACGGCGCCGGGCGGGTGCTCAACTTCGGGGCTCCGGTCCGCGCGGGGCCCAGCGCCTCGGCCGCCTCCGTGCGCCCTGCGCCTTGCGCCCCGGCTGCCTGCGCGCCGCCGCCGCCGCCGCCGCGGCCACATCTGGAAGCGTTCAGCGCGTCTGCCGCCCGCGCGCCGGGCGGGCAGGGGCGGGCGCGGGCGCGGCGCGGCGGGGCTGGGCCGGGGGGAGTGAGCGCGGCGCTCTCGCGCGCGCCGGTGTCTCCCTCTCGCTGCCTCTGCAGAAACAGCTCCCTGCCAGAACGGCGCTCGGCGCGGCGCGGCGCGGCCAGGAGCGGCGGCGGCGGCGGCGGCGGCTCTTCCAGTCCTCCTCGCCGGCAGGAGTTGGTGGATCTTTCCAGCAGAAAGAAGCCCAGAAGGGACCTCGGGGAGGCTCCGGCGAGCAGGGGCGAGGGGCAGAGACGCTTGAGCTCCCTGCTGGCCCGGGAGAGCCCCCCCAACCCCCAACCCGGTCCCCCCCTCCCCGGCCTCCCTCGTCTTGGGGACCCTTGCTCTCCCCCTCCCCTCCTTTCTGCCTCGTCTCTCTCCATCTATTTTTTTCAAATGGTGTGGCCGCCAGAGGTGCGGTGCTAAATTCTTGGAAGGGGCCCGGATGTACCGAGGATGCATTACAATTTCACGAGAGGAGGCAGTAGTGGAGAGCATCAGTTTCTGGTGTTTGATGCAATAATGGGAATCAGGTAATCGTCAGAAGGAAAGAAGAAATCCTGCGGATCCACGGCTTCGCTGAATCTTGCACGAAAGCCGCCGACCTCGGAGGAGGCATTCAGCCAGATCCGCTTAGGGGTGGGGGTGTTTTCACATTTCTCCCTCGCTCTGGCCTCGCCTCCTTTGGGGAACAATTTTTGGTCCATGGTCAATGAAAACACGAGGATGTACATTCCAGAAGAAAACCACCAAGGTAAGGCTGGACCCTCGCCGCCTTCGCCTTCGCCTTCGCCGGGGGAGGGGGTGGGGGTGGGGGCTCCGGCCGGGTCTCCAGCCCTCCCCACCCTCGCCTCCTCTCCCCCGCGCTCGCCGCCGGGCGCAGTCCGCGTCCTCCCGCCGCGCTCCCCCGCGGCCCCGGAACGGTTCCCTGCGGAGTTGCCCGGGGCCGCGTTTGCCCGGGGGGCGCCGGGCGGCGCGGGCGCCTCGGCGGGTTGGAGCGGCCGAGAGCCCGGCGGGGTCCCCGTGGCCGGCCCCGTCCAGCGAACCGGGTTGGAAAATTCCCGCCCCTCCCCCTCCGCGTTCCGGGCTTCTCCGGAGCATGTGTTTCCTATGAAATTCCAGGCGAGGGGGGAAAAGTTCCCCAAGTGCCTCGCTTTGCTCGCGTCTGCCTGGAAAGCCGAACTGCCCAGCCAGCCGGCCGTGGGGGAAGGGGCGCGGGCGCTGCCGGGCCGCGGTGCCCAAACCTCCCGGCCACCCCGGGGGTTGGCGGCCTCGGGCCAGGGGTCCCCGGCCTCGCCGGAGGCGCGGCTGGGAGCGCGCGCGCACCAAGCACTAGGCCGCCCCGCGCCCGCCCCCGGCTGCCGGCTGCCGGCGTCCGCTCCGGCTGGCTCCCCTTTCGCTGGGGCAGCGCGCTCCAGGTGGCGGGGGTGGGGTGTGGGGGGCGGGATGCAGATGTGATTGAGTGTCTCTCCCTCCCCAGTTCCCCTTTCTCCACCCCCCAACCCCCCGGGCTCACCTACGCCCACCCATCTCACTACTGCCATTGACCCCAGAAGCGCCCACGCCCCATGTGTTCGGATTCGCGCCCACATGTGGGCTAGCACCTGAGGATGGCAGCGGCTAAGACTCAGGCACTGTGTGGGCTTGGCCTTCTCAGTGCCTTAAGGGAATAACACAAGGGCGTGAAGAGCTCTCCCCTATAACGCCCAGTGTTTGCCTAGCGTCTCCATCCCAGGCACTGGCCTCACCTGTGACGGTGAAAGCCTTCCGTTAACTCCCCACTTCCTGGAAACTTTCTCTCTCTCTCTCTCTCTCTTTCTCTCTGCTCAACCTAATATTAACCAGTTAATAATTTGGGGCCCCTGCTCAACTCGACAGTGAAGGTGATGATGGGGTGTGTGTGTGTGTGTGTG
>PVJH01012896.1:0-62585 GCA_004026705.1 Nesogale talazaci | reverse complement strand
ACCCTCCTTTTATTTTTCTTTCTTCTCTTTTTTTCCTCTCCCTTCTTTTTTCTTTTTTACTTTTTCTTCTTTCTCTTTTCTTCCCTTCTCCCACCCACCCACCCTGCGGGCTGCTATAGTATAGCAGGTTTGTGTCGGCACAGGCAATCGGACTGGGCTGAACGCTGAGGGACTGGAATTCGGACCTGACCAACTTGGTGCCATTTTCCCCGCCCCTTCTCCCTCCGTTTACTCTGCATGCTGTTCTGGAATAGCGGGCCCATTCTGGCACGGGTGATCAGACTGTAAATGAACGTGTAAGGGTTGGATATCAGACCGGAACAGCTTCGCACCATTCCCTTTCCTCCCTTTCCTCCCCTTTCTTTTACACTGTGTGCCACTCTGATTCAGCAGGTCTTTCTCTTCCTTTCTTAATCTTTGCATTCATCTTAGTCATCCTTGACAAAGAAGATCTATGGTAAAGTCATCCATTTATTTATACTGCAAGAAGTAGCTGCAGTCTGTTTCTGTGCTTGAGTTGAAGGTGCTCCTTCCAAAAGAAAATTCCTGCTTTTAAGGAACTCATGGGCCAAATCGGTCACCTTCAAGGTATTCTGTGAAGTTATGAACTGGGATCACTTGGCCCATGGGGGTCTAGCTTAGGCAAGTACCAAAGGAGCATTGCATGTCTTTTGAAAGCCCAGCGCTTTCCCCCTCCATTCCTGTGGCAATTCTGGTTGACTCTGCTTTGATTTCCTGTCTTCTGATTTCCTTTGCATTGTAGGCTGTTCTTTTATCTCTGTGCTGGATAAACCCCAGCATGGAAACAAACCTCTACTCTTCGAGTCTCTCCCATCCCCCTGCTCCAATCCCACACAAAGCAATCACAAAAACATGGCTAATCATGTTTCAAAATTTGGACTAAGAGTTAGGGGATGGGAGTCAAAGAACAGCAAAGCAATCAACTTCCAACGACACCTTGCACATTCGTGTGATGGTTTCTCATGACCACCCCACCACTAGGACTTTCTCACTGTCCAATTCACCCCACAGCACGTCCACCCTCCTGCCAGTCTTCTCTGCAGTCTCCCATTTCTTCTCTTCGCCCATCCCTCAGTGAATTGCAGTCACTACCTCCCCAGTTTTAGGCTGTTCTTACTTTCTACTGTGGAGCATAATTCTGCTTTCTCCTATATTTTCATTTACAGACCCATTTATTCCTACTAGCATGTGCTTATTCGCTGTCTAATTCTGCATAGCCAGGGTGGGTGTTAGGTGGCACCGAGTCTGCTCAAACCCATCGCCCTCCTCTGTGCACAGCAGAATGAAACACGGCACGCTCCCGAGCCAGACTCACAATTGTTTCTGGGCTGAGCCCATGGTTACAACCACTGTGCCAGCCCTCCTCATGAGGGACCTTCCTCTTGTTTTGTTCCTCCTCCACTTTATCAAACACGATGTCCTTCTCCAGGGACGGGTCTCTCCTGACAACATGTCCAAAGTATGTACAACAAAGTCTTGCCATCTTTGCCTGAAAGGAGCACTCTGACCTTTCTCCTTCCAATGTAGATTGGTTTGTCCACGAAGCTTTCAATATTCTCCAGCACCGCCATCCAAAGAATCGATTCTTCTGCAATCTTCCCTATTCGACGCCCCACATTCACAGGCGCCTGATGGAATGGAGAATGCCATAGCTCGGGTCAGGTGCCTGGTAGTCCTCAAAGAGTCAGCCTGGCTCTTCAATACTCAGAAGAGGTCTCGTGCAGCGGATGTATCTAGTGCAGCACGTCCGTTAATCTCTTGACTGCTGCTCCCACGAGCATGTATTGTGGGTCCAAGTGAGACAAAGTCCTTGGCAACTCCAACCTTTTCTCCATGTATGGTGATGTCACCGATGGGTTCGCTGGTGAGCTGTTTGGTCTTCCTTATGCCGAGTTGTAATCCATACCGAAGGCTGCAATCCTTCAATTCCTTCTCACCGTCAGCACACAAGGTTGTGGAAAATGATTCCTCTTGATTGTGTTATTTCCAGCATAGTAAATCGTATGCTTTTCTGATTCCAAACATCCAGTACCAACCCACATCAGCTCACTACTAGTTTCTTGTATTTCATCTGTTTGAATTCATTTTTAATCGCTTCCAATTTTCCTAAATTTGCCTAAATTCATACTGTACACACTCCAAATTCCAATCATTAGAAGATTTTTGCAACTCTTTCTCTTTTCCTTGACTCCTACCCCACCAGCGCACTTGAACGACCAGCTACTGTAATGGTTGCATTTCAAAAGAGATGTGTCTTTGCCTTTATAATTCCCATGTTACTTTATGAAAGAAGACTTAGTCTACCAACAAGACCAAGGGAGTTGCTATCAAGCAGATTTCAACCCTTGATGACCCTGGGTGTCCTTGTAGAACTCTGCTCTGTGGAGTTTTCAAGGGGCTGGTTTTGGGGCGACTTGATCAGCAGACTTTTTATCAGGGATACCTCGGAGTGAACTCAAACCTGCCAATGTCAGGGTAGCAGCTGAACATGTTAACAGTATCACATGGGGATTGCATGAATAAAAATAATGAACTTTTATTTAGTGCAATTGATATGTTCCAAGCATTGCATTAACTAGTTACTGAAACTTAAGTCAATGAATCCTTCAACAACTCTGTCAGATAGAGCAGTGTTATTATTCCCCTTTAAAGTTTGAGAAACACAGAGGCTTAGGTGGATAAAGCAAATTGTGCATGTTAATTCAGCTAGTGAATCCGTCGTAACCTAGAACAGATCTTACCTCCCACTCCCTCTCACGAAGGTATTGCCTTTTCTCTTCCCCTCTCCCTCCTCTACACCCCCCTCTTTATTTTTCCTTGCAGAGGAGACATATTTATTAATACAATATTCACTGAACTTCCTGATGTTTCTGCCAATAAACTTTCAGCTCTGATGTTCTTTGAGATGGGACTTTCCAAACAACTTCTCTTTGTAGTTCGAAGCATGCCTAAGAGCCAGATTTGGGAAAATCCTGGCTTCAGGTTTCCAAACCAGCACAACGTGACTGGAGCCTAATCCTGGCTGTGTGGTAACACATTTCACTGCACAAAGAAAAGCAAGGCTCCCCTTGTTCCTTGGCCGGAGTCTCCGGGGCTTCTCTGCTCAGTTAAAATCACAATGGGAAGTCCCTATAGATAGCTATTTATAGAAAACCATCTGCAGAGGGTGTGTATAACAATGCCTCATCATTTCTGTAGTAAAAAAAAATCCATGGTGATTTTTTTCATGTGTTTTGGAACACAGAGAGTATTTCCTAGGTATTAGCCATTATTGTAACTAAAATTTATAACACCAGAGCTGCTATAGGAAATAATCCCCTGCACTTAGTTTTGGAAAATTCTTAGACCTTAAAAAATATAGAGTCTGCTTAGATCATCATTTTTCCCACACTGTTATAACCAGTTATTAGGGATGTTGATATGAAGATTCAAAGTTAATCTACACAAAATATAGTTATGATGGGAAAATATGTGGCATCTAATATTTTTAACTTTTAAAGGAGATAAACTAGTGCTGACAGTTATTGCTCATCAAAGACTTGTGGAGCATTTCCTTGTTTGGACCAGAAAGAATTTGCTTTGGGATTTGAGGCTTGCCTTTGGCTTACTGAAAGACTACAGACTTAGAACAAAGCCAACAGGCTGAGAAGACAACCAGTAAAGTGAAACAAGAGGTCCGGGGCCCGAGGCCTAGA
The DNA here is from genome assembly GCA_004026705.1 of Nesogale talazaci. NCBI lineage: Eukaryota > Metazoa > Chordata > Mammalia > Afrosoricida > Tenrecidae > Nesogale > Nesogale talazaci. The sequence continues at coordinate 58,869 of PVJH01012896.1, read as the reverse complement.
AAAGGAAGATGCTGCCCCAGGGTCCAGAGAATGTCTCTGAGCCCTTGAACTTGCTGATACCAATCAAACAACACAGGCTCCAGTGAGGTCAACAAAGTCCTCAGGCAGAAGGTTTCAATGTTCAATGTTGAAGCAATACCCTGCTTCTTCTCAGAGATGCCGCCTCTCCCCAAGGCTGTAATTTCACCATTAGCTATTTAGCCATATTTGAGCTGCGCCCCAGATTTCTGGCAGACACTCCTAATGGGAGCACCGACTTTGCCTCTGCAGCCTTCCCCTGTGCTGTGCAATGGTAGTTTTAACTGGGACAGGCAAAGAAGGAAGGGGACGTGTGTGGGTTTCCTGAGGTTAAAAAAAGCAGAGTCTTAGACATGGGAGAGGGTTAGGTGTGGAAGGCGTCAGGAGAATATGAAACTTATTTTGTCCTATTACCAGTGGAGAAAGAGCAAATCTTTCAAATGCACAAACTAAGGGTATTTATTTATTTTCCTCCCCTCTGGAGACTTCTCTCTTCAAAAGTGAAAGCAAATAGGAGCCTCTGAGGGGTGCAACCAGTTAAGAGCTGGACTACTAGTGTCAGGGTTGTTGGTTTGAGCTCACCCAGTGCTGTCTCAACAGGAAAGCCTGGGATCAGCTTCTGTCCACTCACAAACCCAGGAGCCCAGACTGGTAGCCGAGGATCTGCTTTGTCAAGTCATACAGCCTTGGAAACCCCAGGGATGATGATACTGGGTCCTGCAGTGGGGCTGAGAATAATAGACGAGATGACCGTGAGCTTGGGTTTGGGAGTTGGGGGAAAATTTTTTTTTGCAGAGACCAGATAAGACTCATTTTGAACACTGCTACTTCAGAATTCCTAGGCATTTGAACTCCGATACAACATCAGATAGTGTATCTAACTGTTAAACAGCATGAAATATGAATATGTTGTGGCTAAAAGGAGAAAAAGTAGAATGAGAAGCCAGGAGCTTACTGCTGGGACTGTAACCTAGCCTCAATCTAACGTGGCATTCTTGAGACAGGGTGATATCCTGTCTGGTTTGGTTAAAAAGAGGAACTTGGATCCTAAATTGGCTTCAAGGAGCCCTTGGAGCCCTAGAGACCTATGCTGATATGAACTTGGCCCTGCGCCTCTGATGGGATCACTCTCTCAGTAGACCCCACACCCTCAAGGCCCTTTCTAATCATTTTAAACCACGGCTTCACCCAAGAATATTACTCTCCCAGAAGACTGTTTTTTCTTTTCAATTCCTTGGAGCTGCAGACCTTCCACTGTGTTTTCTGAACGCTCTCTATGGATCCTCAAATGCATCTGGGTGGTGTTGGTGCCTACGGAGACGCCAGTGCTTAGCTGGGTTTGGAGAGTTTTCTGTGCTCAGTTTTCTGTGCCTTCACTGCCCTCTGCTGTGAGAACACCCAAAGAGAACACTGGCTTTTTAGCTGATGGGGAAAGGGCAGCCTTTTGTTTACGGTCAAGATGATTCATGCTTGCTGGCACGTCCCGAGTGTAACACTAGCTGACTCGGAAAACCCCCTCGGTGATGTTGCCGATGGACCGAAACCAAAGAAGCATGGTGTTCTTGTGAGTCAGGGTTTTCTGCACTTCTGGGGGTGCTATTCAGATCCAGTGTTCGTTCTACCGGGTCACTGAAAAATAAAGATCATTGTTTTCATGGAAATTTGACAGCATGAGTTCATTTGTTCCCCAAAGAATATGGCTTATTTTTTACAACATGAACATGAGGACATGGGACACAAAAGTGATCTCAGGTGAGAACCCCACTTCTTTGAGTGGCAGGAGGCCAGTGTCACTGAACGGCTTTCATAGAAGCTCTTGAATGGGAACTTAAGTGGCTGTGTAAACCTTCACCGAAAAATGCAAACAATAATTTTTCAAACCTGCGGACTCAAAACCATAGTCATGAAGGACACCAAAGTCTGGTGGCATAACATAATTCTAGTTCCCAGAGACAATTACCATATCCTACTTTGATGGACAGTAAGTAAAACACTCATGAGCAATCATCTAAAAAGTAAACAATAATTTCTCCCTATCCCGATGAAACTAGACACAGGAAAACAGTTCAGTGGCCTAGCGGATGCAAACAGGGGTCTCCACATATCAAAAAACCAGAAGAATTAGATGGTACCTGGCTACCACTGCCATCTGCTTTGAAAAGAATCCTATCAGAATGTCTCAGATAGAATAGGAAAGAAAGGTTGAACAGCACTCCAAGTTATAAAAGACACCAGGCTTATTGTTTTGGTAGAGACAGATGGGACCCCTGAAGTCTCTGGCCATCATCCTCCATCAGGTCTGAAATGGGACTCAGTCTCATATTAGAATAATCAGCCACTAAAAGGCAACATTTACCCAAAGCCAGACGGTTAGGAAAGAAGGAAAAATGGAAACAGAAACTGAGAAAGCGAGACCAGCAATGATGTATTGAGGGGATTGAAATGGATGAGTTGAAACAAAATGTGTATACATCATGGAAGGTAAAACCAATGAGCTGCTCGGTAAAAATCTAAACCCCAATAGAACTTTTCAAAAAGTAAAACACAGTAATCTAAATACCTCATACTAATTTTCTATTGTTGTGGATATTCAAAAATTGGAGGGTTAGCATATGGGAAAGATAAGGTATGCTGAATTTCAATGCTATCCTCATCAATTTTCAATAAACAGAACTAGGTACTATTCCTGTCCATTTTCTAGGGCTTGCATTTGATAACACCCATGAGAGCTGGAGGTCAGTGGACCTGTGTCCAAACTGACTTGATGGCATTGAATTTGTGTTTTTTGCTTGTTTGGTTTTTTTTGGTGTAAGGGAAGTTTTTGACTTATGACAGGGAAGTCTTATACTTTATTATGGCTTCCTATTAGTGAATAATATGTGTATTCTCTTCTTTGACAAGTTTCTGCTTTACACAGTGTGAAGCTGACCTGAGAAGAGGGCATATCTGACTTCCTTTGGCCTCCCTCATGCCACAAGTCAATAGTTAGACATACCTCTAATGTTTGTCCCTATTCTGACACAGCCATTCCTCTAGCACTCTAATTTTCTGCTGGGTTCAATAGCTCACTGAAATGACTAAATGGAACTTTAGAGATGAAATACCAATTAAAGGAGTTTACTAGGGAACTTACTCACTCCCTATTCACTGCCCTGGAATCGAGGCCCACTCATAGTGACCTTATACGATAGTGGAGAACTGTCCCTGTGAGTTTCAATGACAATAGCTCTTTACAGGAGTAGAAAGCCCTTTCTTTCTCCCATGGAGTAGCTGGTGGTTTTAAACTGCTGACATTGTCATAAGCAGTCCAACTCATAACCATTATGCCACCCAGGCTCCTTTCTCAGGAAGTTATCAGTATTTAAAACCAGGCCAGGGGTTAAATGTGGACAGACTATCAATTTCTTATATGCACGTTCAGTTTGAAGCTGAAGAAAATTAAAACAAGTCTAAGAGATCAAAATATGACCTTGAGTCTATCCCATGTGAATATTAAGAACACCCCAAGAACAGATTGATGTATTGAACACTAATAAGACAAGAACTGTGGAAGGCCATCAGGAACATCAGGTGTGAAGAAAGCAAAAGTTAATTAGAAAACAGGAAAGAAAAGATCAGGGTGGCTGTAAGAACAGACTCTGAAACTTGTACTTCACCATACAGTAGCTAAGGTAAATGAAAAGAAATGATGAAGTCAAAGAGTTTAAGAGAAATTTCAAAGGACAGCTGGAGAAGACCAAATAAATTGTAATGAATTGTGCAAAAATGTACAGTTAGAAAGACGAAATGGTAGCATGTCATTAGCTGAGAGATCTGAAGAAAAAAAATTATTATTTGGGTCACAAAATAGAAAGATCCAAGGGAAAAAATACTGAATGATGCAGGAAGTATCAAAAGAAGAGGAAGGAATACACAGAATCATTCTACCCAAAAGAGCTAGCAGAAATAAAATCATTTTGTTGAAGAACAATAATACTGGAGTCCTGGTGGCATTGTGGTTACGCACTGGGCTGGGATTCTCAAAGTCGGCAGTTCAAAGCCTCCCCACGGGGGAAAGGTGGGACTTTCCACTCCCATCAAGAGTAAGCCATCTCTGAGGCACGTTGGGCCTGCATCAGAGAACAATAATACTGAAGGAAGTTGACATAGTTAAGTTTAATTGTGCCAGCCTGGCTGATAAAGACATGTGAAATTAGGGCTGAGCCCCGGTGGCGTAGTGGTTGTGCGCGGGACTGTGGCCCACTGGGACGGAGGTTCAATTCCAGCAGTGACTGGGCCTCCTACTCCCACCACCGGAGAGCAGTGATGGCCCCCCCCCCAAAAAAAAGACATGTGAAATTAATTTAGGGGCAGTGAGATAAATGACTTGGTGAGCCTTGCCTTTCTGGTTCTCAGGTCTCTTGTTCTCTTTTGGTCAGACCAGGGTACAGCTGCCTTAGCCAGTTCCCTGCTTCAGCTTGCAAAACTCACAACCTGTGAGTCATCCTCGAAGAGAAGTTGCATGGACCTACCCTGATGTAGTGCTGGGTGCTGGAGAAGCTACATTCAGACCCCGTCAGCCAGGGCTGAGTTGCTTACACCCCCATTGGATTTAAAGACGCTCTTCCCACTGGCCTATGATCCTCCTGCATTCTGGGTCGTTGTGTGTGTTTTGTGATTTAAGGAGAACTTTGTAGATTGGTGCTGGACATATGGGCTAAGTCGAACTAATGTGCTTGGACTGAACTGGCTTTCTGAATGTACACTTACCCTTTATATAAAACTCTCTCTTCTACATATATGAGTTTCTGTGGATTTGTTTCTCTAGACCAGAGGTCGGCAAACTCTTGAGACTGAAGAGTAAATCCTGTCCCTCCTAACAACTTTAAAATAACTCAAGAACCTTAAATATGTTTTTCCAAACAAATGAAATCACTGTGATCTGAAATAATAACCTTCAAATGTTTTCAATGTTACTTCAAAGCTGCACGCTCACAATGAAAGAGTCACATAAGACTTGTGAGCCACAGTTTGCCAACCACTGACCTAGCCCAACACAGAAGTTCAAGCTGCGTAGAAACCATTAGCCAAAAACAAGACTCCAGGAATTTATGGAATACCAGCAGAAATGTTTCAACAAGCTGACGAAGTACTGAAAGCACTCACCTACCCAATCCAAGAAATTTGCAAGACAGCTAGTCAATTGAATAGAAGAGCTCCATGTTGGTTCACATTTCCCAAAAAAGGTGACCCAACAGAATGTGAAAATTATTGAGCAATCATAATCTTTAATATGACATGCAAGTAAAATTTTGCTGAACATCAACAGTGCTGGCAGCAGTGCATCAACAGGGAACTGTGAGAAATTCAGGCCTGATTTAGAAAAGTATGTGGAATAAGGGGAACCATGATATCAGATAGATCTTGGTTGAAAGCAGAAAATACTAGAAAGCTGTTTACTTCTGTTTTATTGACAGTGCTGAGGTATTTAACTATGTAGATCTTAACAAACTATGAATTATATTGAGAAGAATGGGAATTCCAGGACTCTTCTTTGTGTTCATGTGGAAATTACTCATGGCCCACAAGCAATCATTCGACCAGAACAAGGGAATACTGACTGCATGGTTGAAAATCAGGAAAGGTACGTGTGTTACAGTTGTATCCTTTCACCACTCTTCTACCCTCATGTGCTGTGCAAATAAGCCAGAGGAGCTAGACTAGATGAAGGAGAATGCGGCGTCAGGATTGGAGGAAGACATAAACAAACTGATATATACAGATGCCACATGTTGCTTGCTGAAAGGGAGGAGTACTTGAAGTATTGGTAATGAGGAGAAAAATTTCAGCCTTTAATATGGATTGCAACTTAATATAAAGAGGAAGAAAAAAACACCCTCAGCTGGACCAGTAGACACTATCATGATAAATGGAGAAAAGATCAAACTTGTCTGGGATTTCATCTTGTTTGGATCTACTCTCAATGGCCATGTAAGCAGCAGTCAAGGGCTAAAATGACCCCCTGCATTGGGTCTATCTACTGCAGAAGACCTCTTTAAAGTGTTACAGAGCAAGGTTGTTACTTGAAGGCTAAAGTGAGCCTGACCCAAGTCATCGTATTTTCAATCATCTCATATGCATGTGAGTGTTGGGAATGAATAATGAAGACCAAAAGAGAATAGGTGCAAGTGGATTATGATACCGGCAAAAAATACTGGAAGCACTATGGACTGCCAAAAGATCAATAACAACAGCAGAGTATTTTGGAAAGAATACAGCCATAATGCTCCTTCATAGCCAGGATGGGGAGACTTCAGCTCACATACTTTGGATATGCTACAAGGAGAGGTTGAGCCCTGGAAAAGGGCATCATGTTTGGTAAAGCAGAGGAGCATCAAAAAAGAAGAAGAGATAGATTGACATCATGACTGCAGCCACGGATTCTCACAAAGTTACCATTGTGAGACTAGAATAGGGCCAGGCGGTGTTTCGTTCTGCTGTACGTAGGGTCACTGAAAGTTAGAACTGAATCAATGGCACTTGACAACAGCAACAACAGCATTGGTTGGTGATTTGGTTTACATCTGCCCCTAAGGGACATCCTCTATTTAATTTCACTTTGGTTCTGTCCATCACAAAATACATCCTGTCTCACATAGTTTCTGGCTTTCAAAGATTTAATAGCAAAAACAATACCCAGGTCTTAGGATGAACCCTCTTAGAGATGTGCTTGTAATTTGCACTCAGCATCCCTTTAGACAAATCTGTACCCTGAGATCTGCTTTACCAACAGATTTTGTTCACTGAGCAAAAATTATAAATTACCAACAGATTATGTTCACTGAGCAATTATACGTCAAGTGCCTGTCATGTACCAGAGACAAACATATGGATAAATTAACTGCATCCTTGCCCATAGGTTTTACTGAGAAATTTCCAAAGTTTGTCACTGAAGAGTCCATTGGTCTCATTGTCTCTAATAAGGATCTATAATATCATCATTAGCACATATTTGGTGCCTTAGTATTCCTCAATATTCATTAAATTAAACCGATTTGGGCTTACATCCCTCTTATTATTGCCTGTGGTAGTTACATAATCTGGTTTCAACTTGCAAAGCAATGGAGTCTAGCCTGTTAATCGGGTTGCAGGTTGTTGACCACACTTTGAGGCTCCAAGAAGGAGCTCACTGGAGATGAGATACACACAGACTCTCTGCTTCATGTATGCTGATGACTAGCCACATGGAGATAAGTTGATGCAGCCGAGCCCTGGAGCTGGAGGAGGCAGATGGAGACCCACGCCAGTGCCAAGATGCTTTCACCGCCACTGCATCCACAAGACTTTCTGCCCACTGATCTGTGATGTTCCTGCATTCAGCATCATTTCATGTGTTGCATGAGTCTAAAGAGGAATTTAGGAAATTACACAATGCTATTGGACATATGCGCTAACATCAGACTTAAAGACTTGAGCTGAACTGGGCTGGGATGTTTTCTCAATATAAAATTGCTCTTTTATATAGAGCTCTTTCTTATACGCATATGAGTGTCTATCAATTGGTTTCTCTAGTCAATCCAGACTACCTCTAGCTTCTTCATTTTAAAATTTTGCTTTTTATTAAATTATTTTATTTTCTTGATTCTACTTTTATCAGCTTTAAATTATTTTTTGCCTTGTAGTCACTTGATAATTCCCTGGTGTAAATAGATATGTCAACTCTAAACAACCTACTTAGCCTCCAATCGGAGTTACTGATAGTGCAACAGGTTCATGGACTTTGCTGCTGACTGAGCGCACCCAGGGAGCCGCTGGTGAAAGGCCTGGCAATCTACTGTGAAAACCTATGTAACATGGTTCCACACTGACACACATGAGATCACGATGATTGGGATCAAGTTGACCTGATGGCAAGTGGCTCTTTGGGTGCCTAAAGGGGTTTCAAAAAGCAAGTAGGAATGTTCAGTTATCTTTTCATTCCATTTCCCCAGGAACCTTTTGAAACTCCCTCATGTACTTCTAAATATAAGGATACATAGACTTCCAAATCCTGATGACCTGCTTTTATTACTAGCTATCTGGAGGAGTTTTAATAGGAAACACCCTGTAATAGTCATTAATTACTAAGTGGAGGATGAGCGACCCCACACTGTAGAATCACAGGGAGTGTCTTCGGTGATTGACTTTTATGTTCACCTGACTCCGAGTCAAAACAGCTATTTACAAGTTAGCCTGGTTGGTCACCGATGGTGTGTCTTGAGAACATAAGAAATACATATGAAAAAAAATGCATATGAAATTTTGCTGTGAGTCCTGGACTACCACATAGAGTAAGGAAATTATTACTCAATGTTAAACGCGTTGATAAAATTTTTTATTTTGATATGCATTTAGTTATAAGATAGGCATTTAGTTATATTTGCTTCATTCCTCACCCCCTCCCCAGAAAATCATTCAAGACAAACTACATGTTATTTAACTCTAGGGGCCCTTCAAAGCTTTTCCACTGGAGTCCTGAATGGAAACCCCAAACTTTTTGACACTCTTACCTTAGACCCGTGATTCTCAAACTGTGCGTTGTGACCTTTTTGGGAGTCAAATGACCCATTCACAGGGGTTGCCAAATTCATAACAGTAGTAAAATTACAAGTATGAAGAAGCAACAAAAATAATTTTATGGTGGGGGTCACCACAATATGAGGAACTGTATAAAAGGGTTGCAGCATGAGGAAGATTGAGAACCACTGCCTTAGACTACCATGTCTGTGCTGGTCCCCTCTGTTGATGCAGTGGTCATCACAGTAGGCTCACATTGAGAGGATGAAGCAGTACTGGGCTGTGTTTGGTTCGGTTGTATATTAGGTTCCCAGGAGCCTGAACTGATTCAGTGGTTCAGAACAATAAACCTGGAGATAGAGTGGCCTTCTATTCATGCATTTTTTTCAGACGCCCATCCTCCAGACAGCAATGATGTTCAGTTAATTGAATCATAGGAAATTGTCAGAGAGTGTAACGACTGTCCATTAATACTTACCAAAAAAAAAATCACGGATAGAAACGTGTCTGAACCTTGAGTCCAGACCAAATTGACTTGATGGCAATTGAAATACTTCAAGAAAAAGGTCTCTACAATGCATTTGTTTTCACAGAACAAGCACGTTGAAATATTTTAGGGGGTGATAATTAGTCATTTTCTTTTCTGATTTCCCAACCCTGAACCAATTGAAAAATATACAGTAGTAAACAGATGGAGCTGAATGACCCTGTCCTGAGAAAGGGACATAATGGTTGTACCAACACCAAAGTCTTCTACAAGAATGCTTCTCGCAAATATGGTCCCATAGTATACATGCATTCTACAAATGGTCCCAATCACTGACTTGGTTTACATTTAGGGCTTTGTTTGACCTTTACATAAATTATCATGTAGGAATTCTCTTCATTGAGACTCTCAGCAGAATATAACAAAGAAGACAGGTGAATATTTACTACCCATGTCAAGAAGTGCTCTGAGACATCAAGCAAAATATGATTCACTTTGGAAAACAAAACTATATGTATGCATGTATGTATGTGTATGCAGGTGTGTGTGTGTGTGTGTGTGTGTGTGTGTGTGCATTTACCACTGTCTGCAAAAAAGGAGGAACTCAAATGAAGATTGGCAGGTGAGCCTTTCTTGTGGCAATACTAATCTTTCCCCCTCAGTTATTTTCTCCTAGAATTACTACAGACTTAGTGATAACAGAAGTGAAGTTCCACCCACTGTCTAACACTTTTCAGTTACCCATTTTTGGATGTGAATCATGGTCTTCTCCTATGACTGTGGGAGCACCCCAATTATGTCTGTCAGGCCCAATGTTTTCTTATCATGTGTAAGACTGGAGTAATAACAGAACGAAGCATTTCCTACACTGATGCCACCCTCATTGTATCCACTGAGTCAATTCAACTCCTTGAGGGTCTTCCTTTTTTAACTGATTCTCCACTGGACCCAGTATGGTGCCCTTCTCCAGGAACTGGTCTCTCCTGACAACATATCCAAAGAACGTGAAATGAAGTCTCGCCATCCCTATTTTGAAGAACTTTCTGATTGTATTTCCTCTAAGATATTTGTTTGTTCTTCACACCCTTCATGACACAGTCGATATTCTTCTCCAGAAGTGTAATTCAAAGGCACAAATTCTTCTTCAATCTCAGGTGGTTGAAAACACCATGAATTAAGTCAGGTGCATTCGAATCTTCAAGGTGGCATCTCTGCTGTTGTGTGTGCACAGGATTTCTTTTGCAGCAGACTCGCTCTGTGCACTGTCATTGTGATTTCTTGACGACTTTTGCCATGGACAGGAGCTCTGGTAACATCATGGGTTACCAACTGTGGTTTGTTAACCACAAGGTCAGCAATCTGAACCCACTAACCTCTTCACTAGAGAGAGAATAGACTTTCTGCTCCCATAAAGATTTACTGTTTCTGAAACCCACAGGGCCTTTTCGACCCTGTCGTACAGGGGAGCGCAGAATTGACTCGATGGTAAGTTTTTGACATTCCATGGGCACTGATTTTGAATTCCAGTAGCACGATATCATTGACAACTGTATTTCTCTGTTTCTCATGATGTTGCTTGTTGGTTCTGTTTTGGAGATTTTGTTTTCTTTATACTGCGAAGCAATCCACACCAAAGGCTTAGTCTTTGCTCTTCCTTGGTAATTCCTCTAAACCTCAGGCTGGTAAGGCGTCTTCCTCCAAACCTGATGCCACAACCTTCTTCGTTTAGTCCCATGTCACCTATTATTTCCTCTGCAAACAGATTGAATAAGGAGGGTGAAAGGATATAATTCTGATTGTATCTCCTTGTTTTGTTCAAAACAAAAACCGCCTTCTGGTCAATGCCTGGGTTCTTCTTGAGTGCAACGAAGTGTTATAGAACTCCCACTTTTTGCAATGTGTTAATATCTACACAGCTGAATGCGTTTATCTAGTTAATGAAACAAGTAAGCCTCTTGCTGGTATTCTTCGCTCTCAGTCAAGATCCTTGTTACATCAAAAAAAATACAGTGAATGAGGATGGCATAATCCCTGTGCAGGTCAGGTTTGGCTAACCATTACAAAAATTTCCCTGCATCAAATGTAAACATGCTTCTTGCCAAGTACTTTCCATGTAATTTATGCCTCATGTTTTTCTTTGGAAATTTAATCCATGTGAGCAGAGTTATTTTCTGAACTTTGAATATTATTGGGCAAATGACACTTCATATCCAGAGAGTTCACCACCCCCTTACACCCTCCACCACCCCTGAATAAAACCAACATAAACATCCACAATTTTTTCCTACTATTTATAAATAATACTTTGCTGCATTGAGGCAAAAGTTTGCACAATGAATCAGATTCCCGTGGAACAAGTTCTTCCTAAGTTCAGTGGCATTAATTACATTTTCCATAATGTGACAGCATTCCCATAATAGTGTTTGGTTGCTTCATTTCTAATATTCTAGTTTCCCTGCTCCCTACCATGCTTTTTCATGTTTGTGTTAGAGTCACTGTCGACCTTTTGGCTTTGTACTGTGATGGTTTTTAACTGAGTCCCATACTTAATAGTAATGTATTTTATTTTGTGGAAAAATCTGATATTTTGCTAGAAAGCGATCTTATGGGATAGTTTCCATTCTGGCCTTAAAGAGTAGAGTCTAAAGGAATTTTATACTTTCCTCTGGTCAAAGAGAGTTTTCACTTTCTGGGAATTTGAGTTCTGTGCTGCATTCCCCCCATTCTAATGGGATCCACCTTCTATGGCATGGATCAAATGGTCATTAGTAGTAGCCAGTCACCATTTAGTTCTTCTGATCTCAAGTTCTTCCTTTTTGCTTTAACATAAATTTCAATTTTATTATTATTTTTAAAGAGTCAGGACTGTAAAGAATTCCAGTTTGATCCTGAAGGCCCATAGAAGTTCTATGGGCTACACAACATACAAACTAGAACCACACTGCAATAAGCAATCTGTCATCACTAGAACATTTTTTTCACTAGAACATTTTTTAATGGTTGCGTGCTACATTTTTTTTAATTTTGGGGAGGGGGCACCACTGCCCTCTGGTGATCATGGGAGCTACCCAGCCTTGCTCCCGGAGAGCTGCTGCTGGATTTGAACCGCCAAACCCGTGGACTGCAGTCCCGCACTCAACCACTTATGCCACCGGGGCTCATCGCTACATTATTTTAAGATCTCTCTTCAGCTATTGGGTGGTCTGGTGTTACTGTATCCACCTTTCAGCTTACTGCTTCAAAAAAATTATCTTGGTCATATGACGTGCAGTAACGATGGAATATTCAAAAGTGAGATTTAAACATTTCTTAGAGTTAAACTCAGATTATTACTACTTTTGATCAAAGAAAAGAGATATTTCTACAGAAAGAGATTGTGTTAGTCCAGGTAGGCTAGAGGAACAAATTTCATAGACTCACATATGGATATAAGGAAAAGGTTCATATGCAAGAAGAACAGGACATTAAGCCCAGTCCAGTTCAAAGTTATAAGTCTGATATTAACCCATATGCCCAAAATCAGTGTATAAAGTCTCCTTCTGACTCATGAAATCACAGATCAGTGGGTGTAGGATCCTGGTGCTGGCAAGGGTCTCCAGATGGCTCCTCACTTTCAGGGCTCAGGGTCCATCAACAGCAGAATCAATTCATCGCTGGCAGAGGTCTCATTGTGGCCGCCCCAGCTTCAGAAGTCTGGCTCCATCAGGGCAAAGCCATGTGGACTCTCCACCAGCTCCTCCAGCTTCTCAGATGCTGCTATCTTGTCTTGTCCATGATTCATCATCTCTGAGACTAACTCCCAACCACTGGGAAAGATAGCTTTTCTTCTTCATGAGGGAAATATTGCGAGATTTCCCAGAAGTCTGAGGAGAAAGCCCTGCCCACCTAGAGACCTCATTGGCTACTCATTGGCTATCTCCAAATTGACAGGATAGACTCCACCCCTACATTTCAATCATAAAATTAACATAAGCATATGACTGCCACAGAGATGTTTCTTCTTGTTTACCTGATGAGGGAGTAAGTGTTAGTGCCCAAAGGGAGACAGTATCGTATATGCTCATCTATAAGCTGAGCTTTTCCGTACATTTTTGATGTGGTTCTTGTGGTAAAATTAAGTGCTGTGGATGATATTCAATTCAGCTTATACTTGAGTATATAGAAAAGTGACATCTTTAGTTTTTCTGGTGGAATGTACTGGAAACATAGGCTTTATAGTATGAACCCTCATGCCCTAGATATTCCACTCTTAGTTCCAGTAGTGGCTGTTGTAAGAGGCAAATCTTATCACAGCTATTTCTGATGAATATTCTTGTGACAGTTCAGTTCTCCCTTGCTCATCCTTGGTCAATGGTCCAGCAGAGCCAAGACCCAGGACTTTTCATAAATATTTGGACTTCTTGCCACATTATGTTCACATTGCCTCACAATTCACTCACCTACATTTCTCATTTCAACTCCTATGTTGGTTCTAAACTGTTAGTTATTTCTGACCCCCCCCCCCCCAAATTGATGTCCACTCTGTGTCAACAAGTCAACTTATTTCAGCACATCCCTCCATTTGAATTTTTAGTAGCAACATCCTCCACTGTAATTGGTGTGATTTTGGAAAATCTTGGAGAGAGTGCTGGGAATTTCAGCTTCTTTTCCTAAAATAGAAATTCCTCCTTTCTCTATTCTTTGCTTCTATAATTGACATTACCATGTGATGACGATTGTGATGTGAATTGGATGCTTTGCTGTGACAATGTAGCCATACTCGATTTCTTCTTTTCTACTTATCCCACCAAGGAGAGACAAAAAGAGGTGTACAGAGGTATGCATCATGCTGATAAAGTATTCTTGCTTGAAATTGTGTCTTTGCTTTCCTTCCTATGTGTTCTTACAGATAAACTAGTTCAAGCTCTCCTCCCATCATTCTGCACAATTTTAATGGCTTCTCAGTTTCTTTCTCTTTAGACTTCTCCCCTCCAGTTCATCCTTCACACCAACTAATCTCCCAGAATGCTTAAGGCCAATAATAATCTCTCATCACTACTGAATGATATCCATACATCTCATCCTAACATTTAAAATTGTCTGCATTCCGCTACTCTAGTCTGACTTTATAGTCAAAGGACCACCACCCTCATCCTCTTACCCTTGTGAGGTCAGTTTCCACAACCCTCAAAAACATATCCTCTTTTCTTGCACTATCCCGCCATCTTTATAACATGGGTCACAGATAGCCTGGTGATAAGTGACACAGGAGATGGGGAAAGACCCTCAAACAGGTCTTTTGGGCGATAGGTGCTCTTATCTATCTCATTTGAGTGAAAAGCAGTTGTAGAAGAATTCAAGATAAGCCTGAGAGGGGTCTTGGCAAGAGTTTCCTCTTAGAAAAAGAGTGGGAAAGGATTAATACACAGATGTCAAATAGAGATGAAGGAGCCAAGAAATATTTTCTGAATTTGGGACGGAAACCCTTAGATTCTGGCTTCAAACAGTATTCCCTCCTATTTATGACTCTTAGATTGGTCGGCTCAGTTAGTCAACACTTTGAAACCACCAGCAGGTTCCAGGGCTTTCTACTTCTGTAAGCAGTCATGATCTCCAAAACCCACGGAGTGGTCCCTTTGAGTCACCCTGGGCTTGATGGCAGTGAATTTGGTTGGATGTGGTTGATTGGTATGTTGCTCTGCCCTATTTTTGGTGACCTACCCTTCTATCACCTAACTCTTCCATTGCGGGTAGGGATCATGCATCCCTACCCAACACCCATATCAAAGAATAGCCTTAGGCAATCTCCTGCTTGGCCCGTGCCCCAAGGCATGCACATCACCCTCGTTACCATTTGGCTCATGGACAATTGGGTCCCTGAGCGCCCACAGTCCTTACATCAGTTGCCTCACACAAACCACACATCCAGGAATCGCCAGCAAAGGACTATATTACCTGATCCACCAACTTCCCTGTGGCAGTCACGTGCTTATGTTAATTTTGTGATTGAAATATAAGGGTGGAGTCCAGCCTGTTAATCTGGAGATAGCCATTGAGTAGCCAATGAGGCCTCTATGTGGGCATGGCTTTCTCCTGAGACTTCTGGGAAATCTCCCAATATTTCCCACATGAAGATGAGAAGCTATGTTCCCCAGTTGTTGGGAGTTAGTCTCAGAGATGATGAGTCATGGACAAGACAAGATAGCAGTGTCTGAGAAGCTGGAGGAGCCGGCAGAGAGATCACACGGCTTTGCCCTGATGGAGCCAGACCTCTGAAGCTGGAGTGGCATGCTGTTGTTGATGGACCCTGAGCCCTGGAAGCGAGAAGCCATGGGGAGACCCCTCCAGCTCCAGAATTCTGCACCCACTGACCTGTGACTTCGTGAGTTGGAAGGAGACTTTGTAGAGTGATTTCGGGCATATGGGTTAATATCGGACTTAAGACTTTGTACTGGACTGGATTGGGATGCCTTCTTAATGTCACATTCCTTTTGTATATAAATCCTTTCCTTATATCTATATGCGTGTCTTTGAAATTTTTTCCTCTAGCCTACCCAGACTGACACATTCCCTGAGCCTGTTTTTCAAGTGTCTAAAGTACTTCAGTGTTAACCTTTGCTTATGACGGAGGTGGGGGGAGCAGGTGGAGAGGGGCAGGATGAAGTCGGAATCTCAGAAGTCTAGGGAGTCAGGGAACCAGGGGCTCCCAATTCAAGAACTGTCAGGTGTTTGCTTAGTAAGCTGCCGCCTTGGCCTGCCTTCTTCGGGGCACTATGGAACCTCAGGGAGCCATATTCTTCCTCCCTGCACCACCATCCATGGGCATGTTAGTATGGCAGAGCCCAAATGGACTCATTTTTGGTGGAACTATTTGGACTTGCAAAATAACCTTGCAATATCTCCATTCCCTCAAAAGTTTCAAATAGAGGCTCTTCAATGGGTGTCCTTGTTAGCAGTGAGGGTGTTTGTCCTTATCAAAGGGAATAGAGCCTGAGGAGATGCATCCAGTGCTTTCAAATCCCCATCAATCAAATGACTCAAACAGGGCTGGATTTGGAGAGCGGAGAGAGGGAGGAACAGAGCCTGGTCCTGGAGACGCACTCTGGCCTCCTCGGAGGCACATTTCTCTGCCTTCCAGTGCCTTCACCACTCCTCGGCTTTAAAGGTTAAAGGTTAGCGTATGCAAAGTCAGAGAAGTGATACCCTGAAGTCACACACTCACTCTGGAGCAGACCTAATCCTAATCACCAAATTTCTTTTCATTTTTTAAAAGCCTTTTGATATATATATATATATCAAAATACCATTCATTGTGTCAAGCACATTTGTATATCTGTTGCCATCATCATTCTCAAAACATTTTCTTTTGACTGGAGCCCTTGGTATCAGCTCCTCACTTTTCTCCTCCCTCTCTGCCCCCCTCTTCCCACCAATTTTCTAAGCACAGCATCTTTCAGAAGACTTTTCCCAAGCCAATTACATACTGTCATTATGGATAATCTCAGAAGAACATATTCTTACTCATCGTTGCTGTGGTTCTTGCGGTTAGGGGCCAGGAAGCTAGTCCCAACCCATATCAACCTTGCACACAACAGAAGGAAACCCTGCACTGGCCTGCACCATCCTCCCCTGGCTGCCAGGCCGGGGCCACAGGTGCAGCCACTGTGCCCATCTGTGGTGGTCATGTACCTATGTCAATTTCATGATTCAGATGTAGGGGTGGAATCTAGCCTGTCAATCTGGAGATAGCCATTGAGTTGCCAATGAGGCCTCTGTGTAGGCATGGCTTTCTCCTGAGAATTCTCGGAAATCTCAAGATTTCCCTTGTGGAGATGAGATACCTTTTGCCCAGTTGTTGGGAGACGCTGACTGACAGATGCAAGATGGCCGCATCCAAGGAACTGGAGGAGCCAAAGGAGAAGCCACAAAGCCTTACCCTGATGGAACCAGACCTCTGGAGCTAGAGAAGCCACGTGGAGAGCTCTGCCAGTGCTGAGTTGCCTCTACCACCACAGGATGTTGTTGATGGACCCTGAGCCCTGAAAGTGAGGAACCATGGAGAAACTCCTTCTAGTGCCAGGGTGCTTCGACTGCACATACTTTGTGAGTCAGAGAGAGACTTTATAGACTGGTATCGGATACATGGGCTAATGTTGGATTTATGACCTTGGACTGGACTGTGTTGGAATGCTTTCTCAATGTCTCATTTATTTTGTATATAAACCTTTCCCTTATATCCATGTGCATGTCTATGAATTTGTTTCTCTAGTCTACCCGAGTAACACACCATCCATCTCACTCAGTGCTTTTTCTTTTTTATGAGCCCCCCCTCCCCCACCGCACACACACCTTACCAAACGTGATGCCCTTCTCTAGGGACTGGCTTCTCCTGACCACACATCCAAAGTACTGAGAAGAACTCCTGCCATCCTTGCTTCTTTCTAAGAAGAACTCTGGCAGTACTTCTTCCAACACAGATCTCTCTGTCCTTTTAACAGTCCAGGCTACTTTCAATAGTCATCTCCTGTCCCATAATTCATATGCACCGCTCCTCCTTCAGTCTCTCTTGTTCAGTGTCCAAATTTCACATGCATATAACTGACATTAAACTAGTCCAATTCGTTGTTGGGTTCCAAAGTTTTTTAAGGAGACAGAAGGAGATTCCCAGTTTATTGACTTCATCCCAAGGGCCAGAGCACAATGCAACTAAGCACAAAGGGCAGACAGCAGAAGGGCCACATGTTCCGGGAAGCGCTAGGCAGCCATTCTCAGAAGCCTAACAGCCCTGCAGCAGGCAGGCCTCTGAACAATGCACAAAACAGCCCCACGGGAGCCTAACCCTTCTCATCCCTTAGACGGGGAAGCATCTCCTTTCCTCCCTAAGCAGCCAGCAAAGGCCACAATGGCATTAAAGGGTCTTGATGGTGGTCCATGGGAGCAGAACCCCCACAGAGATACCATTCTGAGGCATTCACATCAGTGGGCTCCTCCACGCAGCAATCCTTGGACTTAATGTTATCACCATAATTATTGGTCTCCCTTTTGAACTTGGCTACCAGAGATGAGGGGAGAGAGGAGTGTTTCTCTTGAATATAATGTTCCCAAACGATGGGACCGGCTGTGTTACAGCATTTAATGCCATGAATCTGATGACTTGCTGCCCCAATGAAGTTGGAGACCGGCTCCCAAAGATAAAAGGAGACCAGCATATCCCACAACCCGTGCTCACAGTGCCATACAAGCAGCCAATTACTCTGCAAATAATCAGAACACACTTGGTTGGGGTTCCTGTTTCATTTTTCACTCATGTATTTTGGGGCTCTGTTCCTTTCCTCTTTGTGCCACTGCAATGTACCATATATTTATTTAAACCTGGAGGTGAGGCTGATTTAAGTCAAACAGGTCTGGCTGGAAACACAACATTCAGAAAAAATTTTTTTGGCTGTTCTTGAACTAGACCACTTGAGGGCAGCATAGCTTCAGAAGCGTTTGTTTTAACCATTCCTGTAGCCTGGGCAAAACTGCTGTGTGGGCTTGTCAGACACTTTGCTGCCACCCAGGGAATCAAATTAGAAATCACGAGAAAACCTTCTCGGGGAGTCATCTCTTTCAACCTTGAGACCCCGCGTTAGCAGGGAGGAATAAAGGCCTATTTTCAAGTGCGTTTTATGATTTTCTTGTGTAACATTATTTGCTTGAGATACGCATCTTGTAATCAATCACTTCTATGTGGAGAGTTTTACTTCCTGAAATGAAAAGCTAAAATCAACCAAGCAGAACCATATAAGCACAAAAGCGTCTAATTAAAAAATATATTTTATGATTAAGCCTGGGGGGGAAGATCATGGCTATACGAGGGCGCTTTTCATTCTGTTTCCCCACCATCCTTTGGACCCCCTCACACTTTCAGGCGCGTCGTGGTACGAACTGGGCAGCTTCCCTCAAGGTCAACGCTTCCAAATCATCAGCTGCCCTGCAGGAAAAAGCGTGCCCAGAAAGGGTTACAGTCTTGGAAACACATTGGGGCAGTTTTGTCCTGTCGGGGCGCTCAAGAGTCAGCACTGGGTTGAGGGCAGTGAGTTCAGTTTGGTTTGTAACCTAAGCAGGAAGCGGCTTCTAGGTCGTAGTTTATGCCACCTTTGGGGGAGCATTCCGCGCCCTGGTGGTGCAGTGGTTACCGACGGGGCTGTGAGGGGCATGATCCGCAGTGTCTAACCCCTAGCAGCTCCGCGGGAGAAAGACCGGGCGTTCTGCTCTGGAAAACGGTGGTCATCTTAAAAAAAAACCCAGCGAGTCACGGGGAGGCAACATGACCTTGATGGCAGTAGAGTGTGTTTTTTATCTTGAGGGCCAAGAGGGGTGGGGATAAACCCCGGGTGGGCAGGAAAAAATAAAAAGGAGGGGGAGGAGGCTTAGGAGAAATGGGCAGAGATGGGGAAAGAGATGCTAGTCTGCTCTTGGAGAAGCACTGCTAATACCCTCTAGGGAACTCATCTCGACATTGGCTCCAATCACGGGGGTAGTATGGCCCCTACTGCCATTCATTCCCAATGAATTGTTTATATCTTTTTATACTTTGGGTGCCAAACTAAACGCACTGCTATCTCGTGAATTCTGACTCAGAGTGACCCACAGGATAGATCAGACATGGCCCCTGTGGGCCATGTAACTCTTTTTTTAAAAAACAGTTTTATTGGGGGCTCTTACAGCTGTTATAACATTCGACACATCATCTGTATCAAGCACATTCGCACACGTGTTGCCACATACATTTCCAAACATTTTACACTTGAGCCCTTGATATAAGCTCCTCTTCCCCCCCTTTTTTTAATGAATCATTTTATTGGGTACTCACACACCTCCCCTCACCATCCATACATACATCACTTGTATGCAGACCTCATTTGCACACTTGTTGCCATCGTCACTCTCAAAACATCCTCCCTCCACCTAACCCCCAGTTCCAGCTCCCCATATTTCCCTTCTCTCCTCCCCCCATGAACTTTTAATAATTTACAAATTGTTATTGCTTTTTCATATCATACATTGTCCCATGTGTCCCTTCACTCACTTCCCTGTTGTCAGTGCCACAGAGAGGAGGTTATATGTAGATCCCTGCAATTCGTTCCCCCTTTCTACTCCACCCTCCCTCCAGCCTCCCAGTGGCACCACTCTCACTCTCACCACTGAGGGAACCTCCATCCTAAATTTCCCATCTAACTCTTTACCAGAGTACAAAGCCCCACCCTTCCCCTCTGGAGCAGCTGATGGTTTTGAATTGCTAACTTCCCAGTTAATGACCCAAGGCACAGCCCACCTAAGGTGACTCGATGTCCCGCTTTTTAACAGTTTGTCTCGCGTTCCGCAGCGTTTTAAAAATTAAACAAATATACTACAATACTATTTTTGCGTCCCACGGACATTTTTGTTGCTCCCTATAGACCAAATTTTTAATCAAGAACCCCCGCCCCTGGTCAACGGTGTCCCACTTGAAATCTGGTTATTTTACTACGCCACCATTAAGCCAATCACAATTGACCAGCCTCACACCCCCAAGGCTAGTAAACCAATCGCAATTGACCAGCCCCACGCCCCACATACTCACTGCTATCCTACTCCTTTCTGTGTGTTTTTCCCCCCAACTTCTCCAAACACACTCCAATAACCATAGGTAGCTCACCTGCTTTGTAAAAGGGCCAACATACAGCTAAAGGTGTGTGATTGAATGCTTGAGATTCCTAGGAAGACAGGCTTGGCCATCTGCTTCTGAAAGGTCAGCTTTCAAAATCCTTTGGAGCAGCTCTGCCCTGCACCCGTAGGGTTGGGATCCACTTAGTGCCAACTAACAATGACGAAGTCGTGAGGGGACACTCTGCCTCCCTTCGTTTCAGATTTTACCTTGACTTATTCACGTCAGTCTTTTCTAGGAGCTTGTTTCCTTAGACATGGTTCTAACTCCAACCGTAAGTGTGTGTATGTGTGTGTGTGTATATATACATATATACATATATATATATATATATATATATATAAAGCCTTTTCTCTACCAAATTCCCCTTCCCAGTCCAAACCATCCCCCCTTCCTTCACTGATCTTTAGTGTTATACCACCTTCACCACTTCTCAGAAAGAACTCTTTACGGCTCTACTCCTTCGGCCTTTATCACATCCCTGCTATCATGCTTCCAACTCAGAGTCCCAAATTGGAAATGGTTGGGATAGGAGGCCCCGTGGGGTCTTTGCATTGTCGTTTAGTGTGTCATTGCGGTCAACAAGCAGAAGACTTCAAGATTTTTCCTTTGCGTCAGCCCCCCTCTAAGGATGGTCCTAGACCGGCTGCCACAGGGACACTCAGCACGTCTGCTAAGAGTGCAGACTCCTGGTCTCCAACAGACACCTGGCTCAGCCGGCCTGTCACTGAACTTTGACAACCTGTAACTTCAATATCCCAAGTCATCCTTATGTAGGCAAAAGTTTCCAAATCACTGCCCTAATGGTGGTGAATCACTGCAGTTTCCTCAGGCGGACCGTGTTTGTTGGCTCAACGTTCCCCATTTCTGTCAGTCTTTAGCCCTGCTGCCCAGCCTGGTCTCTTCACCTAGCTGTGCCTTGTGCCTCGGGCATGCAGCTTGCCCTCTGTCTCTCCTTTCAGGAGACTGTCAGCTGAGCAGCCGAGCTCTGACTCTAGGCAGAAGCCAAGGCTGGCACCTCTTGAGTGAAGAGAGCTGCCTTCGACTTCAACAATAATCTAATATCTCTCTCATGGTTTTCCTTCCAGTCTTCTTCTCTGTAATTGCTGCAGGCAAGTGATTATCTTCTGTGCTGTCGACTTGAAAATCCTGAGGCCAGAAAAGGTTGAGGCTTGCCTAAGCCTCTGAAATATTAATAGAGGGAATGTCCAAGCTCTCTCATCCAACTTGGCATTCCCAGTGACCACTTTGTCAATCAGTAAGTCAATCAATTAATCAACAAGTATTTACTGAAGGCCCAGTAGGCTCTCAGAAGTGTCCTGTTTAATATCTGCTGGCTGGGAGAAGCTCTGTGCAGAACTCGGCTCAGTGTCCTTATGTTATCCCTGATCTAGGATCTAATTTCGTACCATGCCGTCCAGAGTTGGCTGCCGGGATGGTTGTACCAGGTTGCTGAGCCATATTTCCCATGAATACCACTGCACATTGGTTCTCTAACCCTGAGGGAGGGACAGAGGAGCCAAGGGTAGGCCTTCACTCAGCCTTCCTGTTTCACCCTCTCTCCAACAAGCTCAGCTTGATGCTGCGTCTCTGTCTCCACTGGGTTTCCCTTGAACTGGCATCTGATTCGAGGTTGACATTCATTCTACAGGAATAGACTTTAGTCCTTGAAAGAAATCTTTTTCTGTGCCCATCCATTTAGACACCAGATCCCTCACCCTTGGCATGCATGAGCTTTGTTTTCACAAATCAAAGAGGATTTCTTTTTGGTAGGTTAAAATTATTTTTTTAATGTGTCCTATGATGCCCTTCAGCTTAAGCAGATAAGATTCTATCCATCTATTCTAGGTCTATGTGTCTAAGTGGACTCTTTACATGGTGGCATAGCGTTTTCTACAACGCCGATTTCCACTTGTTCTCTAAAATGCCATACTGGAAACCGTTACTATGCATATTCACCACCAAAACAGATCTAGTGACAAGGCCTAGTGTTTCTCCCAGCCTCTGCCCTGGCCAATGAAAGTGACTAAGTGTGTTTAAAAATGTTGACTCAGTGGACTGAGCCCCGGTGGCGTGAGTGGTTGAGTGCGGGACTGCGGTCCGCGGGCTTGGTGGTTCAAATCTAGCGGCAGCTCTCAGGAGCAGCACTGGGTAGTGCCCACGACCACCAGAGGCAGTGATGCTCCCCCCCCCCTACAAATGTTGACTCAGGGCTGAGCCCCGGTGCCTTAAGTGTTTGAGTGTGGGACTGCGGCCCATGGGCTTGGTGGTTCAGATCCACCATTGGCTCTCAGAAGCAGTGTTGGGTAGCTCCCACGACCACCAGAGGGCAGTGATACCCCCCAAAAAAATAAAAAAAAAATTTTTAAATGTTGACTCAAACTGGAACTTCTATGCCAACATACCAGTTAGAGTCCTCAGGGAAGGAAATTCAGAAATCAAGCATCACAGGTTACCCATAAGAAGTCAGCATCTGAACAAAACCAACGTAGATAAAATCTGAAAGTCTCTGGCCACCTTCTTTTCTAAGAGCCAATGTACTTTTAATTGTAGCCTCAAACTGGACCTTGAATGGAGATTGCATGAGTGGTATCGACAGGAAATGTCCCTGGCTCATACCAGATGTGTGAGGTGACCATAGGCACATGTGGCTGGTTCCACTCTTCTTCTGTCTCTGACTGGATTGGATGTAGACAAAGTGCAAACCATCATGGGAGGCAGGAAGCACAGCCATTCTTTGGAGAATGTCTGTGACCAGTGATTCTACCATAGCTATTTCAGGCTGAGTGATGGGTATGTTATTCCTCTTTTCATCTCCACTGACTCTAATGTGAAGGCAGCGGCTGGGTCAGAGAAGCCAGGAAACAGAATGTCATTCTGTCTGCTATGGACATTGCCCCTGAAGCTGCCAACAACATCTCCTGTCCACTTCTTCTCATAGAACAGTGGATTTCTGCTGTCCATTTGTATGTACTGAAAATCGTATTATGTACCTCGCTCAAGAAAACTAGCACAATTTTTCTGACTTATGCTAAGAGAAAGTCTGCTTTTGAAATTACATTATCCTCATCATTGCAAATAAGTGGCACATAAAGAAACTCTAATACAGTTCTTTTGAATATCTAGCAACAAAGTTCATTGACCCAATTAAGTTGAGAAAACAGGTTGAGAGAGTTGCATAATTGAAGCAGCAAAGAAGATCATTGTTTTCTACAGCCTCCATAATGTAGCATCGATAACTCCATTCAAATGATATCAGGAGAAATTAGATAATATGATTTTCATTCTTTAGAATGCTGCATTAGTTATCTTTAATGTCACTTCTTCCACTTACTGTAAAGCTTAACATAAAACAGAATCACTAATTTCCTCATGCTTTTCCTCATTCGGTACTAATGCATTTGAGTACAACAATCAGAATTAAATAGCTGTTCAGTAGAATAGCAATGCTATTAGTTTTATATTTTGTCTTTACTTTTAAACCCTTATTTTTTAGTCACCCACTCTATGTTTAGGGCTTACATGTGTTGTCCTTTACAGCACCGTGGAAGGTACATATTACTATCCTAACTCTGTGGAAATAAAACAGGCTCAGAAAAGTTATGTAACATGTGAAGTAACCTAGCTCAGTGGGTACTATATAACAAGTTCAAATTCTCAGTAAATTCTAGTGCTCATTCTGTTCCCCAAGGTCAAACAGCCAATCAACAGAAGGGTTTAAATTCAAACTCAAATATAACAGAATGGCTTTACTACTACATACACAATGCCTCGGTGTTCACACTGTTTCATGAGCAAAAAAGTCATTTTAATTCTACTTACCAAACAGCTAGAAAAAATATGGCATAAATTATTTTCATCTGTCAATACCACTAACATTAATGTATGTGCGTGTGCACTTGTGTGTCTTCTTGTTTTTTAAAATTTTTTATGGTTTTAATACTGCACATTTGCATTTTTAACATAATAAGACCTTTAATTGGGATTTAAGTTCTCTCTACCCTTCCTTCCCACTCTACCCCTGGAATTGAGGAGGTTTTACTGGAAGTGGGGGTGGGGGGCATATTATTGTGAAATGAAACAGTCATGCTCCAGGAAAGAGCACAGGAACGTCCCTAAAAGCTAAGGTTCCTAACAAGACCTTATACAGCAGGTTGAGTGAGAGCTAACTCTAAACAGATGACTTGCTTTGACGCTCCTGGGTAAGATATTTCGACTCTGGTTTACTTCTAACTGAAGTTTTAGAAATCACATCCAACATCTCTTTTAGAAGAACTCAAAAGAAATATATATATCTTGCAAGTGATTCTGAAGAAAACCTTTCAGACTTTGGACTTTTGCTTGCAAATTGAAGAACATGAGTGAACACAACTTTCATTTTGAGGGGAGGAGGAAGGCAATTTATATCATGGTGAAGAATTCCAGGTCCAGTTGTCCTTCCCATAAGAACAAGAGTTAGCATTATGAAGGTCTCATGCTTGGCTCTGCCCCAGCAACATCAAGCATCCCTGCAAAGAGCCTCAACAGGCAATATGTTCCTCTCCCCCGAAACCTCCCCCCCTACTCCTCACCCCTCTCTCCTTTCTTGTTGTTCTTCCAAGTGAATTGCTTTTATCTTATGGGTTTCCACATGCTGATAGAAGGCTCAACTTTGACCAAACTTCACCAGAATAATGCTAAATCATTTTTTAAGATTAGGGGTAAGGCATAGTGTTAGCTTCCTTGAATAACAAGAAAGAAGGTGGTCAAAGAAAGAATAGTAATCCAGTTAGGCCTTTGGATACTCCATTTAAAATCCTGGAATCAACTATCTTATTTGCGTTGTTTTGTGTTTTGTGTGCTGATTTGGAAAGTTGCCTAAGTCTGGGCCAGGGTGAGTTTCTGGCTGTTTTATAGCCTGCTGCTCTGGCCGGAAGATTCTGAGAACATTTGTGCTGGGCCCTGGGTCAGGATTATGTATGTCTGTGAGACCCCGTACTCATAACTTGGGAGGAGACTGTCAATGTCTGGGTGCATGAATAGCATGGGCAGAGATTTCTGGATGGCAACTGGGCTTAGCTAAGGCTTTGGCAAGCTCAAGCCTGAGAGTCAAGGTCTCAAACTGTGACCCAATTTGGCATATGACTCTAAACTTGTTTGCATCATTCTCGAATTGTTTCATCTGTGATCATATCTTCCTAGCAAGCCTGAAAACATCTGAAGACATGGAGTGTGCTATTTTTGATAGCCCCAAAGAATCTGTCAGAGTCATGGGCTCACTTTGTTGACTGACTGTGGCCCACAGCTAGCAGTGACTGCAACTGGCAATAAAGGAAGAAATGGCTTATGTTTCAGGCAATAAAAGAATGTGTCAGGCAGCCATGCCCCTGTGCTATGTCATTATTTCACTGGGACAGAAATACCATGTGAGGCAGAAATAACCCGGTCCACTGTTGCTGGGGATCTTGTGGTAGAGAACTAAGAGGTTAGTGGTTAGATTAGGAGTCAGGGACTTGGTGGAGGGGCCCCAACTTGTGCTGAGGCAATGATACAATCAGAATAACCCTTGAGTTTTGGAAAGCTGCAAAGTTTCTGTCCATTAGCCGACTGGCCAGCATTCATTCTTCATTCATTCATCCATGCCCTCTTAAATTTGTTTGTTAATATGATTTGGTGGGAATGCACTATGACTTCAAAGTTGAAAATACATGATCTTTGCTTCCAAAGTTGAGACAAACTTTTGGGAATTATAACAAAAGGCACAATACTTATGATAGTGTGGCAGCAGGATATACTGAAAAGGAGTTCATAGTTCAATGGGGCTACCTTTGAATAAAGAGTTTGCTTCCTATTTTTGGTTATATGACCTAGATACATTTCTGACCCTCCATGTGTCCCTATGAGTCGGCATTGCCTTGATGGCAGTGAGTTGTTAGTTTCTGATCTATGGGGGGAAATATGAACCACATCTCAGTTGCTGTCAAGTTGACTGTGATGCATCATGGCCCTATGTGTGTAAGAATAGACCTATCCTTCATACAGTTGACTGAGTTTATCAAAGTGCGTCATCAGGCCACTTGTCCAAGAGTGTGTCATGGAGTCACACTTCTGAGAGAGGAACCTTTGAGAGAGCTCCAGCCATCAGTCTTTTGGTACACAATTAAATACATGCATTATCTGCACTATGGGGGACACTTCCTTATTTACACTTGCTTATATCGCTTACCACACTGGTGGTTGAAAGCATGAAAGGAGAAACAAGGATAAACTCCAGACAATGTGTGATGCATTCCTCTGTAGAACAGGCATGCTCAGTATCAGGGCAGTGAGAGGAAAGAGCCAATAACTGTCTGAGAAAAAATGGGGATTTAGGAAATCACACTCCTATGAGCTTGAAGAAGAAATCAACTGTTTCTTCAATCATTGTTCAGTAGATGTTTTCCAGACTCGCACACAATATGTCCAGTCTTAAGGCCGATTCTGGGGATAGAATGATAAACAAAATCCATATGCCAGGCCGGCTGACATTGACCTGCCAGAGAAAGAGAGAAAGGCTAAGGTCAGAGTGCAGACACAATGATTCTGCGCAGGAATGCTTAGATGGAGAACGATGATCTTTCCGAATATATTCCATTCTTTCAGGAAAGTGCAGCAGGCAAAAGCAGTATGAACCAGGCTATGAGGCCTTTCTAAATCAGCTGCCTTATTGTAAACATAAAACAATACAAGTAAGATCTTCACATCAGTTAAAACCACTGTCATCAAGTCAATTCTAAATTCAGCATGACCTAGGATTTTTTCTCACCAGGGCAGCTTGGTAGATGGAAAGTTCCAGTCTCTTTTGTAATAGATGGTGTGATTCAGTGGTCATTTTGTGTGTGTGTGTGTGTTGCTACATGATTTTTTAATTTTCATAGTTTATTGACATATAATTCATATATCATGTAGCCCAATAACTTAAATATATTAAAAACAGTTGTGCAATCATCACTACAGTCAATTTCACAAAATGCTCTCCACTCTTATACTCAGTATTAGCCCCCCTGCTGTAGCCCCGAGAAACTAGTAAGCCAGTTAAGGTCTCTATTCTGGATTTTATATCGAGGGAAATACACAGAAGGAACCAACACCAATAAATGTAAAACAGAGAAAAACATCAATGGAAAAGAAAGTAGAAATTTCACATGGGTCAGGAGGGAGAACAAATGATAAGGTATTACATTTGAACTGTTTTCTGTCTTAATTCACTTTCCAATGCACTCTTTCAAAGAGCGAGCATACTCACATAACTAGGCAATGGTCAGAGAGACTTGACCAGAAGCTTAAGCCAGGTGAGGAACCTGCAAATGGATTTTGCCTTTTCCCAGTCATCCACAGCCTCCTGCAAACTGGGAACTCAGAATTTAAGCTCCAGTAGAGTTCCCTCTCTGGTCTTTGACTTTATTGTTTACATTCTTTGGATCACACAGACCAGTGTGCTTTTTCTCTGTGGACCTTGCTAACAGCTCACTTATATGACTGTTTATTTAAAGACAATCCTTTGAAACCCCAAATTCAATGTTTTCTGAGAGCCTCATGTGATTCCTTTGCCATGCTTTATTATTACACTCATATCTTCAATGATCTCTTCATGAGAGCAGATACTGAGTAGGCCCATGTCATAAGAACTAATTATTTTTAGATTAGGGGTATGATGAAGGCAAGCTCAAAAACCTATTGATATATATATATACACACACATATGTATATATGTGTGTGTGCATATATATATATACATATATATATAGTCCACTCTAGAGACTGCATTATCATTTCTTAGGAAATAATATAAATCAAACCCAAGGGGCATATGGTAATTCTATTGATATTATCAATAACTTATCCAATGGTATAGAACTTAGAACTCTGTTGAGACAACAAAAATATGCATGTATTAGACAGCTTTTAGGCTAAAATACATGGATTGTTGACTTTTACAGATTAAAAACTTAAATGACTGGGCACTATTTATATAAACAATGAGTTAGGGAAAAACTTTTAATAGCGTTCATTCACACTCACGCATAACTATGCCAGCTAGGCTAAGATGTGTCATTTAAAAAGTATTTGGGATATTAAAATGTCAAATATATGATAGTCTTAAAATGCCAATCATTGAACACCCTCAAATCAAGAGATGTGAAACAAAGTTCAGTGACTTCCAAATCCATAACTTTGGATAGTAGTCAACTGCATTTTCTCACATGAGGGTGTTTCAGTCTTAAATACAAGGGCTTCGAGTTCTTTAATACACCAGTGATGTATTTAAGATAAACTTCAGGTCACTTACTGAAGTTTCCAAATAAGATCCTTTCTGGTGTGGCCTATGGAGGATGTTGTGAATCTCAAGAGGACAGAGTCTAAAGTCCCAGTTGTCTAAAGCACTTGGCCTGGTCCAGACAAAAGTTCCCAATGAGGAACAGAATGCCATGTATATTCTCCCATTAAGGATCTTTTGTAAGTTATGTTAAGCGTTTTCCCAAATGGCAGATTCCCTGACCAGGTGTACACATCAACAGAAGTGAAACCACCATCTCTGACAGGCACTTGTCCCCCTCCCCTACTTCTGGACTTGAATTTCTATTAAGGTTCCCTTAACCCCTTTGTAGGAGTGTCTGTTGCTTTGGCATGACCATGGGACAAGGTTATAAGGCAGGAGTTGATTGGTCTTCTCCCCCTCTCTTCTCCTGAACCCAGCCAAAGCGAAACCTCCTCTGTCAGCGTGTTTTTTAAGATGCGCAAGTAAGAGCGCGATATATGGGTCATGAGTACTGCTTTGTTGCTTGGAAGACTGGAATAGAGGAGACAATGGGATGACCTGAGAACAGATGCCTGCCTATGTCTTGGTGTTTATCCTGGCGGTAGTGGACTTTATGATTGACGAACTTCACTCAGCAAGCATAATGGTTTCCAGCCTCATCTGTGTTCTGTGGTGCTTCATGATTTCATCATTGTTTGTATTTTTTTAATTAATTAATTTGTTTATTTTAAACCATTCCAGTGTAGAATTTCACTGAAGTAAATAGATTGATCTTGCTTATTAAAATACCATCATGAAATTTAAAAGTCTCAATGGATTATGACTAATTAAACAAAACAATATAGGATTTTACATTTATGAGGAAAATGGCTATAAGAGGTTTAAGAGGAGTCAGGAAATTTTTTTTAAAAGGAGAGAAAAGAGGAACAAAATCTATTGATTTATTACATATCCATATGTGTTTGTGTGTGTGTGTGTGTGAATCAACTCTTCAGAGTTTGTAGAACAAGCCATTGGTTGTTCAAAACCATTTAAGTGAGTGCAACTGGTGACTATGGTCACATGTTTGAAAATATTTAAATATCTTTTCTTCTTTTTTTAAAAAAATCATTTTATTCGGGGCTCATACAACTCTTACCACAGTCCACCCAGACATCCATTGTATGCAAAGCACATTTGTACCTTTGATGCCATCATCATTCTCAAAACATTTTCTTTCCACTTAAGCACCTGATACTGGCTCCTCCTTTTCCACCCCCTTCCTACTCCCCCCACCCCATGGACATAGATACTAACCCTTTAAGTATAATACATAGATCTATTTCCCCATCATCAAATTTAAGTATATTTACCTATATTCATGCCTGTATTTAGATCTCTGTAAATGCTCTTTGCCTCCCAGTTCTTTCCTCTATTTCCTTTTACTTTCCTCTTGTCCCACTATCATTCTCATTCTTCATTTAGGTTTCAGTAATTTCCCTTTGTTACATTACTCTTGATCAATCCCAATCAGGCCTTTCATAACTGTTTTATAGCAATGTATAGTATTCCATTGCACTGATTGGCATTTAGACCATTTCTACCCTCTTGCTGATGTGAAATGTGCTGTGATAAAAAAAAAACAGGAGCCATTACTTTTTTATAATCATTTTATTGGGTGCTTGTACAACTCTTGTCACAATCCATACATACATCTATTGTGTCAAGCACATTTGTACTTTTGTTGCCATCATCATTTTCAAAACAACTTTTTCAACTTGAACCCTTGGTATTAGCTCCTCATTTTCCCCCTCTCTCTCCCTATTCCCCCATCCCTCATGAACCCTTGATAATTTATAAATTGTTATTTTTGTCATATCTTACACTGTCTGATGTCTCCCTTCATCCACTTTTTATTGTCCATCCCCCAGAGAAGAGATTATATGTAGATCCTTTTTATCAGTTCCCCCTTTTTACCTCCACCCTCCCTCCACCCTCCCAGTATCACCACTCTTACCACAGAAGAGATTCCAAAGGGATCATCTGTCCTGAATTCCCTGCGTTTCCAGTTCCTATCCTCTGGTCTAGCCCATTTGTAAGGTAGAATTGGGATCATGATAGTGGAGGAGTGTGGGGTGGGAGCATTAAAGAACTAGAGGAAATTTGTATGTTTCTGGTTTTGGTTTTTTTTTTTTTTTGAGAGGAGGCATGACTGCCCTCTGGTGGTGGGAGTAGGGAGCCCAGCCTTGCTCCTGGAGAGCTGCTACTGGATCTGAACCTCCAACCCAGTGGGCCGCAGTCCCGCAAACAACCACTATGCCCCTGGAGCTCAGCCTGGAAATTTGTATGTTTTGTTGTTGCTACACTTCACCCTCACCTGCTCATCTTCTTTCCACAATCCTTCCATAAGAGAATGTCCAGTTGCCTACAAATGAGGTCCCCAATCTGCACTCCCCCTCATTTACAATGATGTGATTTTTTGTTCCTTGATGTCTGATATCTGAACCTTTGACATTTCATGATTACATTGGCTGGTATGCTCCTTCCATGTTGGCTTTGTTACTTCTCAGTTACTTCTTGCATTGAGGAAGTACTTGATTAGATGTCCAATGTCCATCTGCTGTCTTAATACTAACACTTTAAGTATATACATAGTATATACTTATGTACTGTGTAAGTATATAAGTATATACATATATACTAACTATATTACTAGCTATATTAGTATATACTAATGGATGGCAGCTTGTTTATCTTCAAAGCTTTAAGACTCCAGGTGCTATATCTTTTGATACCTGGGTACCATCAGCTTTCTTCACCACATTTGTTTGTGCACCAGTTTTGTCTTTGGCAATTGTGTCAGGAAGGTGAGGACACAATGATGTGATTTCTGTTCTTTGATACATGATACCTGCTCCCCTAAGCACCTCATGTTCTCACAGGCTGCTGTGCTTCTTCCATGTGGGCTTTGTTGCTTCTGAGCTAGATGGCTTCTGTTTGTCTTCAAGTCTTTGAGACCCTAGACTTTCTATCTTTTGATAGTCAGACACCATCAGCTTTCTTCCACATTTTTGCTTATGCCCTCCCCATCCCACTTTGTCTTCAGTGATCGTGTCAGGAAAGTGAGCATCATGGAGGGGAGAGCATTATTTCTGTTCATGTTGTATCCCTTTCTACTGTGGGGTATAACCAGCAGAAGTATGGCTGAATCATGGGATTTCTGTTCCTTGTTGTTGTAGGTTGTGCCATATTGCTTTCCATAATGGTTGTACAAGTTTACATTACAATGGTTGTACATGTTTCCATAATGGTTGTACATGTTTGCATTACTCTTTAGCAATGCATAAGAGTTCTAATCTCTCTGCTTTTGTTTTTTCCTGTTGTTTTGAATGGGTCTACCATTGTGAGTGTAGATATCTCCTCACTGTTTTGATTTGTATCTCCTACATAGCTAGTGAACCACCTTATTTACTTTTTATCCATGAAGACAGCTGTAGAACCAACTGTTGATCATAAACATCAGCTGTGTGTTCTTCCATGGAAGTTTATAATAAATATTGAGTTTTCTACCAGCTTGGAGACTCTTAGAGAAAGGAGTGGGTGGTATATAATCTATTGTCCAGATGAGACTTAAGAGTGAAGGGGTGGAATTTAGTCTGTGAGATCGTAGCTTGATGACCTCATTTGGAGGTTCTAAGGAGATAAGTGGCTCGCTGGAGGAAAGACTCCCTGCAAGACATTCCTGAGGCAAGACATATGATGTTACTCTAGAGTTCTGGAGCTGAAGGAGCCACATGGAGACCCCTGTCAGATGCTTACAACGCCAGTGGATCCACAAGACTCCTCACCCACTGGCCTGTGATAGTCCTCCATTCAGCATCATTGCATGTGTTTTGTGAGTTTGAAGAGAACTTTGTTGATTGGTATCAGACATAAGGGCAAATATCAGACATATATACTTGATTTGGACTGGTCTGGGATGTTTTCTTAGTGTACAATTACTCTTTATATAAAGTTCTTTCTTATACATTTGTGTGTGTGTATGAATTTGTTCCTCTCATCTACCCAGACTAATACAGAGTGATTAAATTTTGGGAAGAAGAGATACAGGAGATTTGGGAAAGACAGAAGAGGAGGAGGGGGACATTTCTGCAAGACACAGAGAGTTGTAGGTTGCCTTAGCAATTGAGGTGCCTTAGCAATTGAGGTTTGCAGAGATGCTGAAAGGATGTTTTGCTGTATTGTTGTTAGGTATCTCAGAATCAGTTTGGATTCACAGTGACCCTATCTATATACAACAGAATGGCACAGCAAAGCACTGCCTGGACCTGGGTCATCCTCACAATGGTTGATATGTTAGGGTCTATTGTTGACAGCTGCAGTCACTATGTTAACCTTGTTAAGGACCTTCTTTTCTGATGAAGCTAGTTTACCTCGCATGATGCCATTTTACAGGGACTGGTCTCATTGCTACACATCCAAAGTAGGTGAGAGGAAGTCTTTCCTTCCTTGTTTTTAAGGAGCATTAAGGCTGTCCTTAGAGCAGACTGGTTTGTTCTTCTGGGAGTCCATGGCTTATTCAATGATCTCTGTCAACACCAAAATTCAAATGCATCAATTCCTTGACAATCTTCTTCACTCATTGTCCCACTGTTACTGAGTCAGGTTCACCTTCGTCCTTAAAGCAATAGCTTTGCTCATTAACACTTTAAAGATGTTTTGTGCTGCAGATTTGCTTGATGCAATATGACATTTGATTCCTTGACATTTGATTCCTGAATGATGCTTGGGCAGAAATAAAGATGAGGTTTTTGTAACACTAATACCTGTGCTGTGCTTATATGACAACAGAAGGCTGGCAGGATGTTTGCCCTGCATTCAGCCAAGAAATAAAGTTGCAAAACATGCAAAATGCGGCAGGGAAGAACATTCTAAACAGAAAAGGCAATGCATAACATCCTGAAAGCAGGCAGGGAAGGTCTCCTTCCACGTTTGGCCAAAAAGGGGATTCGAACAGGATAAAAGAGGGAGAGGATAAAAGGACTCAGGAGAAGTCACTCCAGAGAAAGCAGAATGTGCAAACATGAGAAAAGAGTCTACTCACTCTCGGAGCAAAGAGATGCTCGTTTAGGGAACATTTTAGGTCAGAAGGAGGGGGTTGAAAGAGATGGCAATGAAATATGACTAGGAAGACAGAAGGGTTGACCTTGTGTATAATCTTACCTGTAGGCTAAGTCAAGATTTTGAGGTTTAGTTCTATTCTTTGTTTGTTTGTTTGTTTTGGGGGGCATCATTGCCTCTGATGGTCATGGGCGCTACCCAGCACTGCTCCTGAGAGCCAGCGTTGGATTTGAACCGCCAAGCCCGTGGGCCGAAGTCCCGCACTCAACCACTTACACCACCAGGGCTCAGCCCCTTCGTTGTGCTCTTAAGTGAGTTAGCTACACAAGTGTTTATGTGGGAGCATGGATAATGCATTAAAATGAAGCTTTGGGGGGAAAGGAGGCAGGCTGCTAAAAGTCTGAGGAAGAATGCAAAGAAGTCAGTGGCTGTGAGGACCAGATACAATAGCTGACCCCTGTTAGAATCAACAGGATGCGGCAAGATATGATGGGAGGCTTGGAAAAGGTGGGGAAAAGATGTAATCTCAACAAGTGAAAATCAGGCAGAGTTGCTGTGATGTTAAGGCAAGCTAATGTCAGTTCTTAAAATGGAAGGTAGTGGGAAAGAAGCATGTCTTTCACCCACTTGACACTGCTTTTCTTATTAAAGAAGGAAGAGCTTGAAAGTAGGAATATAGGTATGTATGTGTGTGCTTTAAAGAACATTATCCTTTATCAAGTGGAAATGAATGCATGATACAATAAAATATGTAGAATTAGCCATTTACAAAGAAGCCTAGTTGTAGTAGATTAATAGTTACTTGAAAATTTCATTGTTAAACAAACTAACCTCATTTTATGAGGGTTCATTGATATATTTTAGTTTAAAACTCAAAGCAGAAAAAAAAATGTCTTCTGTAAGGTCAATGTTCAAGTACAGCATCTTGACGTGCCTGGCATCGTCTAGCCACTGGTTACTCAGCTCTGGGGCCCATCGACTGGCAGAAGAATTGTTCATAAGCCAGAAACCTCTGCCTCTAGTTTTCTTTGTAAGCCTGACTCTTTTAGCACACCTCTCTTTCCACACAGCTCTCTGAGGCCAGTGACTCCCATGATGCATATTTCCCTGAACTGAACCTATCACTCAGTCAGGTGTTTTTTTTCTCTTTTTTTAGTTTTTTTTTAGGCATCACTGCCCTTTGATGGTGGGAGTGGGAGGCCCAGCCTTTGCTCCTGAGGAGCTGGGATTGAACCTCCATCCCAGTGGGCTGCAGTCCCGCGCACAACCACCATGCCACCAGGACTCAGCCTCAGTCAGGTGTTTTTGATAGCTTTCTGAGAACTTGTTTAATGACTTCTTCCCCTATGTTTAGTTCCTCTCCCCTTTAAAACATTTTCCTGAAATTTTTAAACTGTAAAGGGGTCTCAGCTGAATGTTTATGTTGTGATAGATGGCAAAATGTAGACCAGTAGGGAGTGCCATCACTGGATTTAATGATGGACACATGGAGTGATTTAATGTGCTATCCAGTCTTTCCCAGCAAGTGAGGAGAGACATAGGCTTAAGCCCAGCTGCCAGCTCTCCAGTCGCGGGCACTGTCTCCGTGTGACTTGAGGCTCCCTTTCGCCCTTTGCACACTAACTTCCTCTAGAAAAAATACCCTCTGGGCCAGTCAGTGCCATCATATTACATCATCCTGTCATGAAGAGTTTGATTCTTATAAAGAATAATGTGTGTCTACAAAGTTAACCTCCTCTGGCCATGAGGCCCTGCTGGTAACACTTGAACTGCCCAGGGAATGTGGCAGATGGCCAAAAAGACACCAGTTTTAGCAGAAAAACACTGACATCAGCAACAGCTGTAGCATGACAAAAATCTATAAACACACTTGTTACTCATCTGCTATGCCTGTTGGACAAGCCAGGTATGTGGCCCACAGGAACATCTTGTAGGGGAGAGCTTTGCTCTGCAGGCCTCTTGATCGAAGCTGAGCTGAGCTGAGTCAAACGAACTCAGCGGTCTGAGCAGAAGTGTTAGCCTTGATTCGAAAAAGGAGTCCCACCACTGATAGGGACTCAAAAGAGGTGAAGGGTCGAGTGGTTATTAGGTTGACTAGATCAATATGAGTGCTTATTAACTCCACCTGTATTCATGGGTAATTCTATGACCTTGACTGCCAATTGGTCACCGAAGTCTTCTTTAAATGATTTAAAAAGTCTTGTACCTAGCATCTCCTCACTAAGAACACAAGTTCTCAAGCTTATTTTTCTTACTGATCCCTTTTCAGAAAAGAAAAAAAAAATTACTCGGTATCCCTTGGCAATGAAAGATGGTTGCCCTGTAGCCCATATTCCAGGAGAATGTGCTTGGCCAGCACCCCAAATTCTTCCAGAAAACCCCAAAGTAAGGTTTCACTGTTTATAAAACAGTCAGGTGCTCTGTAAAATGCAACCCTAGTGACATGCTGAATTAAGTCCTATGATCATTGTGATCTTATGAGAAATCTGCTCGCACATCCCTGGGATTGAAAAGAGCAATCCTTTGTTTACAGTGTTTGGGTGATTTAATCTTCTAAATGCTGAGTTTTCTTTCTTATCCAAATGCTTACCCTTATAAGGATGGGATTAGGTGAATGGGAGATGTAAAAAACTTAACCCCTATTGTGACATTTTCTTATCAATAAGGTTTTCACTGGATGACTTTCAGAAGCTCATCACCAGGCTTTTCTTCATATTCCATCTGAGTCCTGAAGCTCTCTTGAAAACCACCCACTATGGGTGACGCAGCTTTTTTTAAAATACCAGTTTCATAGTTTCCAGCAGCATAACAGATTGCCAGTCGTCACAGAATGACAAACTTACTGATGAGTGGTGGAATAGTTATCACTGCAGCTAACCTATTACTCTGATGAGTTATGGAGGTTATTCCTCTCAACATCCATGTGGGATATGCCTATTATTCCCATTTTACACAGGAGAAAACTGAAACTCAATGATTAAATACCTTGCCCGAAGTAGCACAGAAGGTGCAGGAGTTATTTGAACAAAAGTCTGTCTGAATCCATAGGCCCTTCTTTGAGAGTGATAGTGCAGTATGTCTTTGTCAGCTTGGATTCTGGATTCAGACTGCCTGAGGGTAGGTCTTCACTCTGCTCTTTAATAGCCAATAACTGTGAGGTCTCCAGAAAATGACTCACTCACCGTGTTCCTCACTTTTCTTGCCCGTAATGGATATAATCAGATTTCCTATTGAAATGTCTCAATTCATGTTTGCTATTTGATTTCTTTGGGTTCTAAAATCTATTGCAATGGTTTTACAGGATCTCACAGTCAAAGTTCACGATTCAAGGGTTTATTAAGGACGTTAACAACGTGTAAAGTCAATGAGAAATGTCAGGCTTGAGTTGTTTATCAACACATGTTATTAAAATCTGTGAATCTGTGGCATCTGCTAATAAATGTCCAAAGGCCGTACCACTTTGCTGTAAGTCTCAGATCAAAAGCATTCAGGCTAAGCTCTATGGATCAGCAAACCCAGCTCCCTGAAGTGCCCAGTTGCACCCCCACTCCAGTCACTCTCAGCCTAAAGGCAATCAGCTCTGCATCTGTGGGTCAGCAAACCAAATTTCCCCAACTAAGTGTCCAGAAACACCCCTCTCCACAAGCAGGGAGCCTGCACAAAAGCATTCTTCTTTACTTGCTCTGTGGGTTGGGAAAAATCCATCACTTTATTTCATTCTCTGCTACTGCTTCTCTGAGGTGGTAGCTGTCATCTGGAGCCAAGAGTCTTACTGCCCAGTGATCCTGGGTCTATAGAATGCTCTCTACTCCTAGCTCTTGCTTGTAATGAGACTCCCCTCCTGCTTCTCCAAGAGCTCATGTTACACACAGCACAATGGCACATAATTCCTCACAGGTGAATCTTATCAGTATCTTCCACCATCTTCAGCCAGACACAATCAGAAAAAGATTATCTGGTGAAAGTTAGCGACTTTGGTTAGAAGAGCTACAGTCAATAATTTACTGCTCCTGCATCTACCTCATAGGGCTGTCTTGAAGATTAAATGCATTTGTATTAAAAACATAGAAAGAGTGGTGCTTTAAGCATCAAAAGTATTATATAATGCATGGCATTACCATAATTATCTCCACTGACATCATGATAGTTCACAGATAAAACGCAAAGACTCATTTCTTTAGAGTTGATCTCAACTCAGAAAGACCGCGTGCAAGAGTAGAGTTGCACCATGTGGTTTCCAGTTTCCGAGACGGCCATACCTTTGGTAGCTGGTGCTTTGAAACCACCGACCCTTAGGTTAGCAACTAGACATGTAAACACTGTACCACCCACTGCTGTTGTTGTGAAGAGCCATCGTGTCCGTTCCAAATCATAGCAACCCTATGCACGGCAGAATGAAACTCTGCTTACCCTGACGCCATCCTCACAATTGTTATCCGTGGGTCTGTCATTGCAGTCACGTTATCAGTCCACCTCCTTGCTCATGAGCACAATGGAGTGTTCTGGAGTTCCCATTCTCCTCCTGGTTATTCATGGTGTAGTATGCTCCACACAGTTGACCAGTGCCTTGGCAGAGTAGCCATCTTTTGTGCATTCATTGCTTTCAACCAATATCCATCTGACACCAGCAATGGTATCTCTTGTTCCACACCTTGCTCTACTTAAGCCACTTCTATATCTGTTGAGTCCTGGCTGATTTTGTCATGTGTGCTAGCGTCATATTTTTATCTATTATTTTGGCCTTTAAGATAGCTCTGCTAGCTTCAGGGTGATATATTGGGCCTCCAGCCACAACGTGGGCAGTTTTAAGCCACTAAATGCCTCATGGGAGAAAAATGATATTTTGTACTCCCATGACTTGTCATCGTCTCGGCCATTCACAGAGGCAATCCTACCTTGTCTTAAAAGGTCACTATGAATCAGAATTGATTTGGTGACCGTGAGTTTATTGTTGACTCCCTGTCCGAGGAACTCCTTTTATTATTTCTTGTAAGATGGGACCATTTCCCCCCCTCCTCACAAATTTCATCCATATGTATTTACTTGGAAAAGCCCTAATCTCACCTTCATATTTGAGAGACAATTTTGATGGCATGTGATGCTCATGTGGAATTTTTTTATCGTGTATGTGCCATCTCATTGCCTTCTTTCCTGTGTAGTTTCTGCTGACAAATCAGCAACTCTTCTGATGCGTTTCTTTTGTGGATAAGATTTTGTTTTCTAGGAATTAACCTGTTATCAAGATTGTTTTCCTCATCTTTGGTTGTAGTGACAGAGCCCAAGTGGCACTGGGGGATCAGCACTGGGCTGCTCAAAGCCACCAGCTGCTTCCAGCTCAGAAATTCTACACAGGGCTATTAAGAGTGGGCCTCAGCCTAATGAACAATTTTTAGCTATTCCAATTCACACTCACTTGTCATTGCCAATGTTCCCGCCAGTCTGTGGGTTCTCTTTTTATTCTTTTGATGAAAACATCTACTATATATGTCTGATTTTTAAGAGAGTCCAGTCAGCTAGTTTGTCTTCTGCTGTTTGTGGGTTTTCATTTATGTTCAATAATATATGTATGTCAGATAGTAGGTTCCTTCCTTAAGTTTCCCCCTACTTTTACATTAATGATCTTGGTAGTTGCAGTTGCACAGATTTTTTTTTTTGGGGGGGGCTTTAAGTTAAAGTGCAACCCATCCTGAGATATGTAGCCTTTGATTTGCATCAGAAAATACTTCGCCTTCACTTTTAGCAAGGAAAATTGAATTCTGTGCATATTACATTCTATCAACATGGAATTGTGAGATGTTCAAAGCAGATTCAAAAGAGGATGTAAAACAAGGGATGCAGTGAATGATGTCACATGGCTCTTGAATAAGAATACAAGATAACAGAGAATACAAGAAAGATGTTGGCCTGTGGGTTTTTTTTTTTTTTTTTTTACTACTCAAAGCATTTGATTTTGTGGCTTACACCACGTTAGGGTATGGCTAACATTACAAAGAACAAGAATTCCACAACACTTAATTGTACATATGTTGAACTTTTGCATAGACTATGAGGCAGTTGCTCAAATAGACAAGGGGATAATGAGTTTAAAAATCAAGAAAGGTGTACTTCAAAATTTTATCTTTTCACCACACTTATTCTATCTGTATGCTGAACAAATAATCCAAGAAAGCTGACACTGTGGAGAAGAATGCAGCATCAAGATTGGAGAAGACATACTATTTAAAGGTAGAGGAGGTCAATGAATTTTAGCTAGAATTTCACAGAAGGTCTGAAAAAACAGAGAAGTATGATGAACTCACTGCTAAAGGACTCTCTTAAGGTGGCCTTTCTTTTCTAAGTTCAGAACTGTTCAGAGCTGGACTCTCAAACTTGAAGACTTTAAAATTTAATCTTGTCATTGTGTCTGCAATAATGACTTGTGGATATGTGAACGCATACTCTCTGAAGACTGGGAAGATTGAAACAACACCAGAATTCTGATGTCTCCTAGTGGATAACAGGGAGAGGGATGAGGAGAACTCACAATAAGTATGAATTCTTGCATCCTGTGGCCAGTTTCCCTTAGAAGAAAAATTATGATGTAAAGCAACATTTATGAGTTGAAACAATAACAAAGAGGGAGTGGCAGATTCAACTCCGCATGCCTGCTGGGCTCATGCCTCCACCTTTGGAACACACCTGCTTCTTGCACAGTACAGATGGAATCCTCGGTCTGGGTGGCTTCTCTTCTGCAGTGTTTGCATAGGCACTGTTTGTCTATCCTAATTTCTATTTCAGGCTAGCCCACTGAGAACGCCACATTCTTTCCTAGACAGGTTAGCACACTCCCCTAGGTTGTCCTGGTCTGATCTCGGTCTTGTTTACTTAAAGGACTTTGACTCTTTCTGTTCTCTAGTCTAGGTGGTACTGTAGTTTGGGTGTTGGCTGCTAATAGCAGAATCTGGGCTTCACACACAGCAGCCAGTCCTCAGAAGAAAGATGAGGCTGTCTGCTCCATAAAGACTATCTCAGACACCAGAAGGGGAAGTTCTTCTCTGTCTTATCGGGGAGTCAGCACCAAGTCAATGGCAATAGGGTTGGCTCTGATTTCCTCAGGGAGCCACCTTTCTTTCCCTTACTTCCAAGACCCCCAGTGACCAATGTGCAGCATCAAGGAAGAATATGAGGTCTACTGGGAAAGAGGGTGTTTGGGTTATGACAGACGCAAGAAGATTAGGAGAAAACGCCCTCAGTTTGGCACCGAGCTACAGAAGCACAGAGTTCTGCTTCTTTGATTGGGCAACCATCCAGAGCTTGGTAAACCGCCCATCTTTCTAATCACATCTTTCTGAATGTGACCAAGGGAAATGACAAAGGCTTGTAATTAACCTTACAGTTAACAGAGGAAACTTAGAAGACCCAGAACTTTTAGATATTTTGAAATAGGCACACCTCACTTGAGTCAGTCCTGTTCCCAACTTCGCTGCCTTTGTGTGTTCAGAACTATGAATTTAGCTAGTCATCCTGCTGGTGAGTCGCTATTTGTATGGTTAAAACGGCTAAGCAGGGAAGCACGTTTTATTTTTTTTTTTTGAGGGCGGGGGCATCACTGCTCTCCGGTGGTGTGAGTAGGAGGCCCAGACCCACTGCTGGAATTGAACCTCCGTCCCAGTGGGCCGCAGTCCAACGCACAACCACTACGCCACCAGGGCTCATCCGAGAAGCACGTTTAAAAGGCAAAATCTCCCTCTTTGGTGAGCAGACAAATGGATCCTATGGCTCGTGGTATCTTTTTAATTGCATCGTGTATGTTTACGGCTAGAAAAATTACTCAAGGAAAATATTGGGAGTTTTAATTCTCACTTCTCAGCACCCAGTGGACTGTAGCATACCAGCAAACCAGCTTACATGCGGATCAGTTGTTACGCACATTTGAATATGTTTCAGTATTTTAGTACTTCGTTTAAATTTAGGGAGCTAAAAGGCAATTTTGGGCGACTTTTCACTGACTTTAGACACTGAAACGCTTCTACTTGGATAACACAGGAGGGGGCGTGCAAAGTGATCAGAGCGGCCTGGTAATCACCCCAGCTAGCTCTCCTGCCAGGTAGCAAGGTGTGGTGGCTTAACGAGGCGATAAGGAGCCAGAAACTGACACACGGCACAAGGTCCAAGGAACTGTCCCTTTGCTCCGGAAGAGGAGCTGCCTCCCCCCCTCCCCTCCCCACCCCTTTCCTGGGTCAGAAGGAGAAGGTCATGCTTTGCTTTTAAGGTCAAAGGCTTTGCTAACAGGTGAGAGTCTGTTCTTCTTTTGGCACTGCAAACCGAAGAAGGCTTTTTGAAGACAGCCATATAAAATAGGAAACTGTGAAGACACACACACACACACACACACGTAATGCAGCCTCGGGCTCACCGCCCTGGATCACGGCCTGGAATAGCACGAGCTCATAGTTGCTCATATTACACAGCTTCCCTTCTCGGCACTGTGGTGCAGTGCTGAAATGCTGCTGAAAAATTTATGCTGCCGCAGCCTGCATACCACGGCCATATTTTGAGTCCTATGACCTCATCACGGTCTCTGTTGCCAGTGCTGAATTCCAGGAGAAAGGGGAAGGGAGGGACAGGAGAGAGAGAGAGGAAATAAGAACTAGCAAGCAGGGAGAAAAAAGCAAACTTTGGATTCATCTTCTTGTAGTTCACTTATGGTATTTGCGCAGAAGGCCCGTGTCTCCTGTCTCTTTCTCCCTCTCTGTCCGCTTCTGCGGAGA
Organism: Nesogale talazaci; assembly: GCA_004026705.1. Taxonomy (NCBI): domain Eukaryota; kingdom Metazoa; phylum Chordata; class Mammalia; order Afrosoricida; family Tenrecidae; genus Nesogale; species Nesogale talazaci. The sequence continues at coordinate 16,033 of PVJH01012896.1, read as the reverse complement.
CAATGCCAGAATATCCTCTCGCACGAAGATCATTCACTGAAGGCAGAATCTTATTTACACATTCCAGGTAGATTTTTTGTTCCACAAACATTTCTTCATTCTGCCTTCACTGTGAGAACAACTCCAAATTGCTGTCCGCCCTGAGTGTCCCCCGGGCTTTACGTACTGCTGAGAGTGCCGTTCCTGGGGGTGCAGAGTGATTGGGTGTTCCTGGGAGCTGTGCAGCCAGCTGCCTCTCTGGTCCTCTCATGCGCAGTTAAAGGAAAAATGGGCCCATTGGCTAAGAGAGAAAAAGGAAACATCTCAAATTCATGTATAGAGAAAATTAACCCAACCCACTCCCATTGAGCCAATTCTAACTCACAGGCAAGGACCTTAATTTGGGTATCTGAGAAGGTAACTCAGGAGCAGACAGATTCGTCTTTCTCCTGCTGAGAAGCTAGTGAGTTTGGACATTGCCAGCAGAGCACTTCTGTTGAAAATGCCTTAGCACCTAGGACACACATTTGACATACTTATATTTTAATCTCTTTAAATAATAAAGTGACAGTTCAGCAGATCAAATTTGCCACAAGTCCCAAGAGTTTTCTTGCGATGATAGAAAAGGATGTTCCCAATACATTTTCAAATGTACGTGTCTATTTGTGTACCCATCTCAAACAAGGCTTTATTCCGCTGTGTGTAGAAATCCCTATGCAGTGACCACACCGTGGTGGCTGGCATGTTTCTGTGATGCCAGAAGCTTTGCCACTGGTATTGTAAATACCAGCGGCGTCATCGATAGCAAGCAGGGTTCAGCGAAACTTTCAGACCAGAAAGAAGGCAGAGGAGACCTGTTCCTGGAAGTGAACCTTTGAACCCCAGACAGATGAGAAGCACTTTGGTTGGAAAACACAATCTGAATTCATAGCTGCCTCCTCTAAGTCCAGTCCATCTTAAGGATGTTGGTGGAGCAAACCTTCTGGGACCTTCACTTGCTGAAAAGACATGATTCAAATGGAGAAGAAATAGTTGCTCTAATGAATAGCTATTAGTCATCATGAGAACGCATATGGTACAAACTCTGACTCTAGGAATGTGAATCTAGAAACTCTGAGTTTAGGAAGTCCTAAATACAGAAACAGAGCCCATAAAGATTGATATCTTAGGCATTAATGAACTGAAATAAATGTGTTTGGGCCATGTTGAATTAGGTAGTCATAAGATTTTCTATGGTAGGAATGACAAATCCAAGAGGAATGATGTCCCATTAATCAACAACAACAAAAAATACTTCAAGATCTAACTTGAAGTACAATGCTGTTTTTAATTGGATACCATCTATATCCCTTCAAGGAAGGCCAGCTAATGCACCTGTTATTCAAATTTATGAAACTACCAATAAAGGCAGTGATAAAGAAATTGAAGAATGTATAAACTTCATCAGAATGATAATCATCAAATATGCAATTAAATTCATTGGAAACTACTGCTGATCCAAATGTGAAAGCTGCAAATTAAGAGAAAGGATTTGTAGTTGGCTTGGGTGATAGAACTGAACCTGGATATTGCATAGTATAGATTGCATAGAATTTTCACAAGATTGTGTTAGTCTGGGTAGACTAGAGAAACAGATTCATAAACCCGAATATGGATATTAGGGAAAGGTTTTATACAAGAGGAATGAAACAGTGAGAAAGCATCCCAACCCACTCCAGTCCAAGGTCATAAGTCTGACACCAGTCCAAACATCTGAAAACAATCCATAAAGTCTCCCTCCACTCACGTGCAATGACCCCAGGACAATCACAGGTCAGTGGGTGCAGAGTCTAGTGTGTCCAGTGGCACTAGAAGCATCCTGGCTCTGGCAGGGGTCTCTCTGTGACTTTTCCAGCTTCAGAGGTCTGGTTCCATCATGATAAGGCTGTGTGGCTTCTCCTCCAGCTCCTCTAGTCCCTCGGATGCTGCCATCTTGTCTTGTCAGTCAAGCATCTTCCAACAACTGGGGAGATGGTCTCTTATCTCCACAAGGGAAGTATCACCAGACTTCCCAGAATTCTCAGGAGGAAGCTATGCTCACACAGAGGTCTCATTGGCTACCTCCAGATTGATAGACTAGACTCCACCCATAGACTCCCAAACATGAAATTGACACACAAACATGAAATTGACAAACATGAAATTGACTGCCACAAAGACCAATGATGTCTTCATTGCAAATACCTTCTTTCAATAATATAAATGGCAATTATACATGTAGAAAAGAGCCTTGGAGGAGTTGTGCACTAGAATTAGACCCCAGGATAAGCAGTTCATCCCTGCCAGGTTTGTGGGGGAAAGATCAGGCCATCTGTCCCTAAGAAGATTTATAGCCTTGAAGGCCCTATGTAGGGTCACGATGAGTCAGAATTGACTTGGTGGTAATGGTTTGAAATTCACATGAACCTTACCAGATGGAATACACAGGAATTGTATTGACTACTCCTGTGGGACCAGACAATGGAGAAGTTCAATCTTATCAGTCCAAACAAGGCCATTGTGGGACAAGTCACCATTTTTCCTATGCAAGTGCAAGTTGAAACTGAAGAAAATTGAAAAAAGTCCAGAAGAGCCAAATATGACCTTGATTATATCGTGAATTTAGACCCCATCTTAAGAACAAATTGAATGCTTTGAAAACTAATAACCAGAGGTTTCAGTGGATGTTGTCAAACATCATGCAAGAAGAAAAAAAATGGTCACCAAGAAGATCAAGATAACACTGAACTGTTATCAGAGGAGATTTTAGAACTTCCTCTTGAAATGTAGGATAGCTAAAATGAATGGAAGAACAGAAGATAGAAGAACAGAAAAGCTAAGGTGAATGGAAACCACCAAATGGAAATTTCCAAAAGTCAGCTGCAAGAGATCTAGAATTCCAAACCAAAACAGAAGAACACACTTAGCCTATCTCAATCTGAAAGAAGTGAAGGAACTGCTCAGGCCTTGAGTTGCACTAGCTATTGAAATATTTTTTGTGGGTAAAATGTTGGATGATGCAGAAAGCATCAAAAGAAGATGGAAGAAACACAGAGATTCACTATACCAAAAAATTCAACCAGTTCAAAAGGTAGCATATGATGAACTGATGGTATTGAAAGGAGAAGTCCAAGGTGCACTGAAGGCATTATCTGAAAACAAAGCCCCAGGAATGGACAAAATATTTGTTGAAATGTTTTAACCACCTGATGCATCACTGAAAGCACTCACTGGTCTATGCTAATAAACTTGGAAGACAGCTAGCTACCTGCTAACCAACTGGAAAGAAATCCATATCTGTGCCCATCCCAAATGTGACCAAACCAAATATGCAAATTATTCTACAATATCATTCATATCATATGCCATTAATATTTTGTTGAAAATAATTTTATTGGTTCAAGCATACATTACAGGGAGCTGTCAGAATTCAAACTAGATTCAGAAGACGACATGCCACAAAGGATATCATTGCCAATGCCAGATGTTGAGTTTTATTGACTATGCCAACACATTTGACTGTATGGATTCTAACAAACTATGGATCACGTTGAAAATAATGGAAATTCTAAAACACTTAATTGTGATCTTGTAAAATCTGTATGTAGACCACAAGACTGTTGTATTAAGAGAATAAGGAAATTCTGCATGGTTTAAAATCAGGATGTGTAATTGACAGATCCTCTCACCACAATTATTCAATCTGTATGCTGAGCAAATAATCTGAGAAACAGAATTATATGAAGAGGAATGGAGTGTCAGGATTGATACCATAATTTACTTCATCAAAACACTTGCTGATGATAATCAATGCCTGCTCTCTCTGTTATGGATTATTACTCTATGTAAAGAAAACCAATGAAAAATTTTAATATGCTTCTTCTATCCATGTGTCTGCCACCAAATGAGTTGGTAGAACCATGCAAATAGCCCACTGATAGAGGGGCTTGGTCAGTTTAATTGTCAAACCCCCTGGCTATAAGAATTAGCCATGATAAAAGCAGGAAAAGAAATTTCTTGGAGTCATCAAGGAAGAAAAGCTGCCATAGAAGCATTGCACCCCTATTTGAAACAATTAGAATCAACTAAATGGCAGTGTGTTTTTACCCTCTGATAGTAGATTATAGGACCAGAAAAGATACTGAAATATAAACTATACTTGAATATTTCCCTTAATGAAATGTTCATTGCTGATTTTGAAGAAATTGTGGAGTGTCTGTTTAATCTTTTTCTATTCATAGAGTATTCAATATTCAACAATGGAATTTTTAGTAAGTCAAGACAATTTTATTTAAACCAAGTTTGAATTTACAGGTCGCTTAAGTTAAGTATTCCTGATAACCAAAATATTAAAAATCAAGAACCTGAAAAAAAAGTCATGATATACTGTTTAAACTTACTACTTTCATCTTTTTTAAAAGTTATATGCACCCATTTTTATGTATGTTATTCCTTATCAGACCTGGGTGAAACCACCTTTGACTTTGGTCTTCCTTGACATTGTTCTTCCTTGATGTTGGTTTCTTCATACTTCTACCTTGACTGTTAATGCCAATCATTTCAATTCCTATTTCTTCCAATCTCCAGTACTCTTTCCTGTTTTAATCTGAATTGCTATTTTTGTTAACGTCAGAATTGGAAAATAAACAGCATCCGACCTACACACTTATGTGCTAACCGTATTGTCTTAGAATTTTCCTATGTGCATTTCATTTCAAAGACTATGAGCATGTCAAATAGAAGTGTGCTGATAGTGGAACCTGTGAGAATGGACCGTAGCTGTAGACTCAGGCACAAGAAACCTCTGTTCACGTTCTTGTAGTGGCAACTAGATTAAATATACCAATGGCAATTGCAGTCCATGGGATTTGTAAGAGACACCATTATTTTCCAGAAAGAGAAAGAGCGGACAATGAAATCTGGAAATAGGCAAATGAAATTTGCAATAGATAATGCAGTAGCTTTTCATTTCTGGGTTTTGTTCAGGAATGCTTTCATAATCATCTTCAAAATCTCTTGGCATTATCTTGCATACTTAATACATATTGTTGTTGGATTAAGTTGGTCCTAATGAGTTGAGTGTTTCCTCACTCACTATGGGTCTGGTGCTTATCTGGGATAATCAGACAGCCATGTCATCTGTTTCAGTCTGGGTTGACTAGAGATGCAAATCAATAGACACTCATATGTGTATTAGAAAGAGCTTTATATCAAAGAGCAATTTGCATATTAAGAAAACTTCCCAGACCAGTCCAGATCAGGTCTGTAGATTAGCCCATATCTCCAAAACCAGTCTATAATTTCCTCTTCAGACACACACATCACATGCAGATACCAAATGCAGGAAATCACAGGGTGGAAAGTCTTGTGGGTTCAGTGATGGTGGAAGCATCTCAGGCTCGCTGGTGTGTATGTGTGTGTGTATGTGGGGGATTTTGAGGGGAGGTATGTACACATGTCTCCTCCAGCTCTCAGGGCTCTAGTTCCATCAGCGTAGCTCCAGGTGGCTTGTCAACAGGAATGTCTCACAGAGAGAATGTGTCCTGCCTCCAGGAAGGAAAACAGGAGTTCCCAGAATTTTCAGGAGAAGGCCATGCCCACACAGAGGCCTCATTGTCTGTAACTTGATTGACAAGTTAGACTCCGCTTCTTCCTCAAGTTGACAGTAGATTATGTAACTACCATACCATCCAAGATAGAGGCCTAATTACCATATTATTCCTGGAGCCCTGCGGACATCCTGGAGCAAGAAAAAGCCTAGGGCTGTCCTGATACAGAAGAGACTCTTAACTTATTAAATAAGTGAAACAATCTTTTGCAATAAAAACTTGCAAGCAAGTTTTACAGGTCTTTTAATTCTCTTTTTATTTTGACAATTTCAATCTTTCTCTGTTTTTCATGATACTGCTCGCTGCTTAGATTCATGACAACACAGAAACCAACACTGACAGACCACGTGACTACATAGATGCTGCAATGGCTGCAACTAGATATGTTGCCGATGCCAATAAGTTGCTTTTGATGAAGAGCAATCCTGTATACCCAAGAACAGAGCATATCCCACTCCTATACTGTCCTTAAAAATCATTGTTAGGGGAGCTGAGCCCCAGTGGCGTAGTGGTTGTGCGCGGGACTGCGGCCCACTGGGACGGAGGTTCAATTCCAGCAGTGGGGCTGGGCCTCCTACTCCCACCACCGGAGGGCAGTGATGCCCCCCCCGAAAAAACAAACAAACAAACAAACAAACAAACAAAAATTGTTAGGTGTGAACCCATTGTGTTGATCCATATCATTAAGAATCTTCTTTGTCACTGATCCTCTACTTTACTGAGCATTATGTTCCTCTCCAGGGACTGGCATTTCCCTATAGCATGTCCAAAGTACATGAGGTAACAGAGTCTTTCCATCTGCACTTCAATAGGACATTTTGGTTGTACTTCTTCCAAGAGAATTTGCTCCCCTTCAGAAAATTCAAACTATAATAAATACTCTTTTTCCAGTGCCATAATTCAAATGCTTCATCTTTTTTATCTTCATTAATCATTGTTCAACTTTCAAATGAAGTTATTGCAAATATTATGGCTTAGGTCTGGGGCACCATAGTCCTCCTGGCAGTATCTTTACTTTCTTAATATTTTAAAGAGGGTTTGGCAGCAAATTTTCCCTCTACAATACCATTTGTATTGAAAGAATATTGAAAGTACCATGAACTTCCAAAAGAACATGATTATTTTGGAAGAAGTACAGCCAGATTGTTCCTTAGAAGCAAGACTGACAAGACTTCATCTCATGCACTTTGGACATAGTGGTAGGAGAGACCAGTCCCTGGATATCATGTGTGGTAAAGAGGAGGGGCAATGAAAAAGAGGAAGGCACGCAATGAGCTGGCTTGACAGAGGGGCTGAGAAAATGGGTTCATAGCTGAGAAAAATGAAGAGGTCATTGCAGGACCCGGTCCTGTTTGGTTCTGTTGTACATAGGGTTACTGTGAGTCAGAGCTGACCCAAAACACCTCAGCACAACAGTAAATAATTTGACTTCTTGACCTCAAATCTCATGAGAGTGGATTGTGGACTCAAGGAACAGGAAATCCTTAACAATATCTACCCTTCCTCTGGCACTGTTTCCCATTTACCAAGGTCGTATTTCCTAATGAACCATTCTTTTTTGTTTCCAACTTTTACATTGCAGTTGCCAGTAATTATCAATGCATCTTTTTAAATACTTGTTTTATTGACATATAATTCACATAGACAACTTAACAGTTCAATCCCATCAAGAAGAGTTGGATAACCATCACAATCCATTTTAGGCCATTTTCTTCATTCTTGTCGTTATCCGTATTAGCTTCCCATGTCCTTAAAATAGAGAAAATCTTTTTCTTAAACATTTTAGTAAGGAAGAGCTCTGACTGTTCTTGTAACAATCCATATTGCAACTGTGTCAAGCACATTTGTACATGTGTTGTCGTCACTATTGTAACAATCTTATAACAATCCATATTACAATTGTATCAAGCACATTTGTACATGTATTGTCATCACTAGTCTCTAGACGTGTTTTCTGTGGAGCTTTTGGCGTCAGCTCCACCTTTCCCCCCACTTTCGTGACCCCTTGATAAATTACTAGTATTTTCATATCTTACACCAACCGCTATCTCCCTTCCCCCACTGTTTCTTTTGTTCATGCCCTGGTGGGGGCTGCAGGGACGGTGATGTGTCAATCACTGTGACCAGTAATAAAGCAGAACTTCCTGATATGGATGGGCTAAAACTTTTAGAGACACCATTGGCTGATGTAGCATGATACAAAAGGTGAAGAAACAGTTATAAATATACCTTATTAGTCAGAGTGTGAAATGTATAAAGTATGAACAGAGGAAAATTGGGTGTTATGAAAAATGAAACAAAACACAGAGATTCTAAACAAGACAGCTGATAGGGATTGCTTCTGGACACTTTTCACTGGACATGAATGTGACCCACGGTGCCAGGAAGGATGAGATGAAGAACAGCATCACATCTGTTGTCACAAAGAAAATTTCGACATCTGCCTTGAATTCATCAGTGACAGGATAATCTCCATGCACCTATGACAAAGACCAGCTAATAGGGCCATTGTGTAAATGTATACATCAATCACTAATATGAAAGATGAGGGAATTGAAGATACTCTACATTGTGTAATCAATCAAGCAGGGAACCATGATTCATCGATAACAGAATCTGAGACAGGGAAATCTATAGAGGTAGTAACTGGACTAATGATTCCTTCGGGCTATGGCAGAGGACACAGGGAGGAAATGGGAAGCTACTCTGTCTTAGTCTGGCTCTTCTGCTAAAGCGTACCCATCATGGGTGACTCTGCTTGTATTTGCGATACTGGCACTCATCTTACAATCCGTCTTGCTGCGGTGGCTTGCATGTTGCACACAGGTGCCATCGTGGGAGTCAGTCTTTTGTTGTGAAAAGATAAGTTATTCAACAAACACGATCCGAAACTCACCGAATGCCCAGCTCAATGCCTTTGCCTCTTGAGTTCTCCCCAAAATGCCTCGCTTCCTATGGCCCCGTGGTGTGCTCCCACTGCCAGTTGTTTACTCTACGCATAATTCATTCACTGCCAGCAAGACCATTCTGACTCGCAGCAACCCTATGGGACGTGCTCCCTGTAGAGCTGCTCCGGGTGGATTTCTGAGACTGTAGCCCTGCAGGGGCAGAGGAAGCTTTGTTTTCCCCCACGTGGAGTGCCTAGTGATTTCAAATGAAAGGTTACCAGCCCAGTGCAAATAGTAGCAGGTATCTGATTTGGCTGAACTGATCTCAATAGCCTGTCTACAGTCAACTATCTCTTGAAAACAATCTTTATTATTGTTTCAGAGCCAGTGTGTAAATATGGGTCATAATTACTTAACCACTCCAAAACGTGAGGGAGCATGCAGAAAGTCACAAGCTTCCACATTCTTCCTTGCATTCAGTCCAGCACAGTTGCTTGACTGGGTGGAAAGAGATGGAGTTGCTGAGGATTCCTGCCTCTCTGCAAGACTCTCCTTGGCTGGCTGTGAACCGGGATTCTTTGGGAAGATAAAGACCTTCATGTGGGCTCTCTTCACTGGGAAATAAATAGGAGGAAGATTTGTCCATCACAGCAACAGGCATGACTGGATGTTATAAAACGCACCCACAGAGCACTGACATGGATACAGCGGGTCCTTGGCATGACCCTGATTTCCTTTCCTGAAGCACAGGATTTAGAACTCCTTGCCACAGCCCATTGCAGCTCAGCAGGACTGGCCAAGACAAACAGAGCTCCCATGCCTCTCAGCAGCACCCGTACAAAGGCCTCCGCTTAGGGCCTGGCTCGTCCGCCACTCACATGTCTCTCTTCCTCAGTCACAAGCGAGACCATACATTGGGGACTGTCATGAGCCTTGTGACCTGCGCCCTCATGGGGCCAGAGGAAGGAGGGAGGGTGGGAGCAGCTGCAGCTGCTTATGGAGTCATGATATGGCAGTTGTCTTTGCCAGGGAAGACTTCCTTGTCTCGAATGCCCGGTTTTCAATGGAGCCAACTCCTTCCCCCCACACAGTGGGAATTCCCTACATGATATTTCTGTAATAACCTCAAACACGCAAGAGATGAAGAAGAAAGAATAAACAGAAAGTAACATGTTTGGGAGTGGGATTGGCCTAGGCATCTGAAAATGTGTGAGACAGACTTTCCGGGTAAATTGACTTTTCTCATGGTGTTTTATCTTTAGCTCAGATTTACTATAGGCCTATTATGTGAAAGACATTCTTCATGTTGCAGAGGAGAGCAACTTTTCCAAATAGGGACTCCTAACTTATTTGGATGTCACTGCCTCAACTCATACTAAGTGGTTTAATCCACCATTGTTTTTATACCATCAGGGCAAATAACAACCTGATGAAAATTCAAATTGTTTTAATATTAACATGAAATAGTCTTGAGCTCATGGATGTCCATGAAAGTGGGTTGGTGACCCCACGGGATCTACAGACTACATTTTGAGAGCCACTGATCTCAAGGTACAAAATTTTATGAAATAAACTTCCTGGAGCTCTTGGGCTTTTGCGTTGTTGAGGTCATGCCATCCAGGCAAACACAATGGTGACTAGAACTAAGGTCTATCCAAGAGAGGAGTCAGAAACCGGAAAGACTCCTGTTCCAGAAACATGTGCTAATTCAGCATGAGTAATATCAACCATGAATTCAGACATGATGTGACTGATGACTTGGGGTACGTGGAGAAGTCCTTGCAGGTCAGTTGAGCCGATTCAAAGTCGTTTGTGAAGAAGAGAGACACAAAAGCTTCTCTGGGTGAAGTTGTTGTTGCTTTTGAAATAGCTTCAGACCGGGTTCCAATCCACTAGCTAGATCCTGGAGTCCTGGGACTACCACACAAAGATCATTGTGTCCTCTGCAACACGAAGAATGTCTTTCACATAATAGGCCTATAGTAAATCTGAGCTAAAGATAAAACACCATGCGAAAAGCCGATTTCCCCAAAAGTCTGTCTCACACACTTTTAGATGCCTAGGCCAGTCCCACTCTCAAACATGTTACTTTCTGTTTATTCTTTCTTCTTCATCTCTTGCGTGTTTGAGGTTATTACAAAAATATCATGTAGGGAATTCCCACTGTGTGGGGGGAAGGAGTTGGCTCCATTGAAAACCGGGCATTCGAGACAAGGAAGTCTTCCCTGGCAAAGACAACTGCCATATCATGACTCCATAAGCAGCTGCAGCTGCTCCCACCCTCCCTCCTTCCTCTGGCCCCATGAGGGCGCAGGTCACAAGGCTCATGACAGTCCCCAATGTATGGTCTCGCTTGTGACTGAGGAAGAGAAACGTGAGTGGCGGACGAGCCAGGCCCTAAGCTGAGGCCTTTGTGCGGGTGCTGCTGAGATGCATGGGAACTCTGTTTGTCTTGGCCAGTTCTGCTGAGCTGCAATGGGCTGTGGGAGGGAATTCTAAATCCTGTGCTTCAGGAAATTGGAAGTTGACACTTGAAGATCGATATTTTAGGTATGGGTAAGGTGAAATGGGATGGTATTGACTATTTTCAATTGGATATTCCTACTGAAGAATTACAAAATGCCATTCATAATCAAAACAAACATTCCAAGATGTATTGTGAACTACAAAACCATCAGTGTAGAGGACCAGTTAATATGATGACTATTCACATTTGCACACCAACTATTAAAGTAAAGGATGAAGAAGCTAAAGATTTCCCCCAACTCATGCAATCTGTACATGATCAAACATTAAATAAAAATACACTGATAATTGCTGGTGATTTTTTGGCAGGGTTGCTGTGGGTCAGAATTGTACTTACTATTATTAGCTCCCTTTTTTACCTCCAACCTCCCTTGCCATAACACTATGAAACTGTTCATGGAATTACTCTCTCTATAGGTCTGCCTATCCTGGATTTCATGTAAAGAAAACCATGCAACAACAAGCCCTACAACAACAATAAAAACAAAACACACACACAAATACCCAGAAAGCCTTCAATCCAAAAGAAACATAAAACAATAAAATCAAGAACAAATTTTAAAAGCATTAAAAGGGAAAACAAATGACATGGTTATAAATTTTAACCCAACTGTATCCACATTAATCTAATTTCCCACTTATTCTAATAGTAAAGCTATTTACATCTCTGGTCAGTGGTCAGAGTGGACTCACAGAGGCCTAATCCACATGAGCACACTACAAATGGTCTTTGACTTGCCCTTTCACTGTCATCCATTCCTTATGCAAACGGGGTGCTCAGAATTTAAACTCTAATACAACTCCCTCCTCTGGTCTTGGATTTTATTACTTGAACAATCCTTAGAGATCCAAACTTTTGTTTTAACTATTTGGAATGGCCCTCCTTTGCTTTCTGAATCTAGCCAGTCTACAAAACAATTATTTAAAACATTTTTAATGGCATGTTTTATTATCAGTACTTAATACTTTACTTAAATATAATACACAGTATATACTCAAGTATAAGCAGACCTGAATATTAGCTGAGGCACCTAATTTTACCACAAAACCTGCATTAAAAATGTGCTGGAAAACTCTGCTTATACACGAGTATATATGGTATGTCTGGTTAAGATCCAAGGACTAGGCATATGACCTCATCAGATCACAGAATGGAGGATATCTGCATCAATACATAGCTGTGAAATTATAACATTATATAATAACAAAATTTCACCATTGTACTACTGCCAGATCAACAATACATAGCTGACAACAGAATTTTAGCCATCAAAGCCAGTGTTACTCAAACACAGTCTCTCAGAGTTAATTACTGTCAAACATACTGCATCACTGCACCAAAGAGTCAAATAGGAGCTTTCTAAGTGCTGTCATAGGTGGTAGCTGGTAATAAGCTAGTCTGCAGGTAAGGGATACTTGTGGAAGCGTTAGTCCTATTGCTTATATTAGGGTGAATTTTATACATTTCATTAAATGGTCTAAGACTTGTGAGCTTATCTTCCCTTTTTACATTTTCAGGTGTGTTTAAATTTTGAATTCCCCTTTGCTATTTTTTGTTTTAACATTGCATCAGTTATAACAATAACATTTTCCTTTATGCAGAATCCCAGCTGGTCTTCACAGTAGTATGTTCATTACAAGTCAAAGAATAATTCTCATTGGGATTGTATAAAATGGTTAAATTGATATTCAGAAAAGGTCCAAGATGCTTCCAGTAAAGCACAGACACTTTAACAAAGTTTATTTTTACTGTATTTTGATCACTCAAAAGATTGCTAGGGATTTAAAGGTATTTCTGATAACTAAATTCTGATTACATGAGTTAGCACAGAACAAAAACTATTTGGTGAACAGTTGTGAGTTCAGTTCATTAAATAGACTTGAGATCCCCAAATAGTGTATTCTAGATCTTTTTTTTTCTGACTGATTCTGATAAACTGTACTTTTTTGTGGGTTCTTTAAAACGTGGCGCCTCCCACCCTGCATTCTAATTAAGTGCTTATGCAAAAGATTTGTCCACCTTTCAAACACCTTTGAACAATCTTTCGCAACTTAATAAAAACAAAAACAAAAGCAAGCCATCAGCAGAAACATATCCTATATAGACTCTGACCCATCTGTGTTTCACTGAAAGAGCTCAGATGTTTACATTCTTACAGAGGAAGAAAAACGAAAATACCATTCCATATTTGTCCGTGTTAGTTTCCTCCCTCCATGGCTGCTGCTCCATAGCCGCTCATGGCCCTTACATCGCAGCATCACTTCTGCTTGTGGAACCCCATTGGAATGCTGCTTCTTAAGAACACAGCCCATGGAGCATGGCCCTCATTCAAAGACAGTTATTACTCTGGGAACATGGCCAAGGTTACCACTAGGAATGCTTTTTACTTTTAAGGATAAAGATAGCACCCAAGGGAAAACATTTTGTCTGAAATGCAGACATTCAAGACATACCGGACAAAGAGAAAAATAAGTTTAGATTATGCAAACCAATACTCCCAAACAGGAAAGGCCATCGCACTGGAATTGAGGGACTGAATAAACAACAACCACTAAATCCTGGTGTCTGTGTGAAATGTACCCATCATTCGATTTCAATATTCACTACGATAATTGTGTTCACTATTTAGATAACAACTTTATAGCATTGCATTCCATCTTCAGTTGTTTATATCCTTATCAATGCTTTAACAGAGAAAACCCTGAATTTCTTTAGGAACCATACACTCTTCCTTTCAGAAAATTTGCCTAAAAGAGGTAGGTATGTGAATAAGCACCTCATTCTCTCCCTTGTAAGTCCAAGGCCAAGGTTTCATTTCTTTCCCCTGGTTTTCTAGTATGTGTCTGTCAGGGTGAGTTTTCTAAACTTCCTTCTTTATCCTCAAGTTTTCAGTCTTCTTCTGCCTTTCTTCTTAGTAGATGATGAATTCATGCAAATATTTGGTTCCTTCATTGTCTCACTCAACTGGTGCTGGTGTTGTTCTTTTTCTTCTCCTCTTCTCCCCCCTCCCCTTCTTCATCTTTTTTTTTCCTGGATATCCTTCTCATTCTCATTTTCCTCTGTGGTAGTTGAATGACTTTATGAAAACTGGACACTTCTAGCTAGGGATAGAACCAAACCTGTCAATCCAATAGTAGCTTTACAGACACCTCCTTGGGGGTGCATTCTTTGGTATAAGAGTGAGGGGTTCTGGGAACTGCCTCTCTCTCTCTGCTGCTTCTACCTTCCTGCCTGATACAATTCTTCCTGACTCAAAACATGGCCTCTTCTAGGCTCCAACCCTGAGAGCTGCCAGGGGCCTTCCATGTTTTTACTTACCTTGGATACACAAGACTCAACATCCACCAGCCTGTGATTTTCCTGTTCCTCTGGTCACCATTTTATGTCACTAAATGTAGTTATGTGAGTCTAAAGAGAGAGTTATGAACTTGAATTGGACTGGGATGGGATACCTTCTTGAGATATAACTACTTCTTAGTAGCAAAGTCTTTGTTATACATTTAAGAGTGTCCCTGGATTTGAATCTGTTGACAATTTAGCTTAACAGAGCCTCTTCCTCTTTCTCCTCCTTCCCCACATACTCACCCTCGCTATCCCCACTTTTACCTTCACCCTTTTGGTCTTTTCCCTTTTTGTCTGAGCTTGAGACAATTTGTCTCCTCTCTCACCTTCTGTGTTTGCCCTTAATTCTCCTGTTCTGTATTAGCATTCATTTGAACAAACAAAAACGTCTGTAGTTATTTTGAGGGAGCTCCAGTGGCATAATGGTTAATGTTGGGCTGTGAGCTGTGCAGTGAAAGAAAGACCAGGATTTCTGCTCCTGCAAACTGCCTCAGAAACTCACAGAGTCACCTCTACCCAGTCCTTGAGGGTCACTCTGAATCAGCACTGAGTTGATGGCAGTGAATCTGTTTGTTTTTGTTTCTTTGGGTTGTGGTGGCATAGTGGTTATGTGCTGGCAATGACAAAGTCAAAATTGGAAACCACTGGCTTTGTCTTAGACTCTAGAACCTAGAGGAAGATGAGGCTCTCTACTCCTGCAAAGAGGCAGACACTTGGAAACAAACAATAGCAATTCTACCCTGTCCTACTGACATGTCCTACTTTGTCACCATGAAGCCAAATCGACTCAATGACAGTGAGTACAGTTTGTCAGTTATTTTAATCAGGAAGGAATTTGATTGGTGCTTGTAGAATCATCGGAAGATCTCGACACACAAACTGGGTCTCCAGGAATGGCTTCAAACAACACTATCGTCAGGGGGCAATATATACAGGCAGCTGGGAAATTGGGAAGCCAGTGGGCCCAGTGAAAAAACTGCCAACAGAACTGTTTAATTCAATATAAAAGCATCTTCTAGATCTGTGTTCACAAATGGATGCCTCTCTTCATTGAACTGAATTCCAAGTTTCCTATAAGCATACTTCTTTGATATATCTACACCATGCCCATGTTGCCAAGGAATTAATGATTTATTTCCTCACACTCTTCTCTGCTTAATCCATAAAATGCAAATAATGTTAAATTTCCCAAATAAATCAGATCTTTCCATTATTACTTGATGATAGTCAAATGAGTCTCTCTTTTTTTCTTTTTTAAAGCAGGAATTGCAAAACAGAGGGCCATGGGCATCATACTTGGTAAATGTTTACATTACAATTTCTAGTTATATAGCCTGCTTAATTTAACTAACTCTGAAAATAAATGCAAGAGTTTCTGGACAGAAACTTGCTCTTGTCTCATGCAGTCGCAATGGAGTGAGGTTTCTCAGGGAATGTTCTCAAAGGAAAAGAATCCCCCTGCAGGCCCATTGCAAGTCAGAGTTGGGAAAATATAATCCAACTCAATTTTGAATTTGCGACAGATTGGACTATAATATTGACAATTTTATAATCTCAAAGAATATTTGTAGGTGACCTCAGAGAATTAAAAAAATGAGATAGATAAAATAAGAAAGCAAATCCCCCCAAGCTTGTTTTCCTCAGCCATTGGTTCTGAGAGGATTCCAATA
>PVJH01012895.1:0-62596 GCA_004026705.1 Nesogale talazaci | reverse complement strand
ATCAGGAGGTCAGCGAAAGAAGAACCCCGAGGAGGAGAAACCCAAAGCTTTTATAGCCTATTTTAGGCGTGGCTCTATGCGATTGGTGCAGAGGCTCTATTGCATCACCAGATATACTCGAGCATGCGCAGTGCTACTTGTTTACCACCTACAGGCTAAGCGTCAGGGTGCGGCCAGGCACCATCTTGTAATGGCGGGCACTGTTTTGTAAAGGTTTGGCTTCCACAAATCCCAATATTAGAAGAGACTATGACCCTGGATCATGAATCCAGAGAACCTAAATAATGGAAAGAAATAAAACACTAAAGACCTGAACAGAAAAACTTTAAAGGCAAGCATGTTAGGTCTGCTTATCTAGAGAAGGAAATTCAGTGCCACTCATCTCTGTATAACAAAGAGTTTTCGACCAAGAAATAATTCTATATTAAGACGGCAACCCAGTCCAACTCATCAATAAGTCTGATGCCAGTCCGTAAGTCCCTTTTCAGACTTACATGTAATAAATATGAGGCTTCCTACTCCTGTAGGGCAGTTCTACTTTCTCCTACAGGGGCTCCATGAGTCAAAGCCAATGCAATGAGTCTATGATTTTTTTTTATCATATCTTCCTAGATATGTTGTCAATTTATATTCCATCTAAGTTGGTCTTGAAAAAAAGCTATTTGCAGTGAAGAAGTCATTTGTCTGATAAATTTTTCTCCTATATATCATAATAATTAAGACTTGAAAATATTGCTTGAATCCATCTCAGATTTAAGAAGAATTCAGATAGAAAAATCAAAATTTTTCTATATATTAATAATATTAGATAATTTATGAGACTTTCTTTTTAGTTGTGGCTGAAGTAAACCATGCAAAGTTTTGTGTACATTATTACTTTCTTGTAAGGTCACTGGTGCAGAAATATATATGCACATGTATACATTTAAAGTATATAGATATTGTAAAAGCATGTATATACAGATATACACAGATATACACACACAGAGGAACACACATATGTACATAAGTCTCCAGTTCTTGTTAATGAGTTGTAATTGATTGTCAAGGTTAATGATTTAAAGCTGGGCAGAAGTGCCATGAAAGGCCTGATTATGTCTTTCCACATAAACTATAACCACTCAAAGAAGATACTCTGTAGCACTCATGAGGTGCTCATGGGCCATTTGTGTCTGTGTGGGCATGTTTCCTAGGAACTTTATAGAAACACATTAAAACAGCTCTAAAAATATCCTTATATATAAATATCCTTTATATAAAATATTATTATAAATAAGTACTTAACTATTTTTCTTTATAAATCAAATATCTATTTGGCATTTATTGTTAAGTAAGTGTGAATCTCTAGCAAAAATATTCCATTAAGTAATTTCCTATAGAGAATGACCCTATATGTATAAGAATAAAACTCAACAGTGTTTGCAATATTTGGTATCTTAGAAATAATTTGCTGATTTAAAAAAAAATTTTTTGTGAGACACCGCTGAGTAGATTCATCCTTAACACTTTTCAATTTATAGCTGTTAATATGATCCTGTTAATTCCAAGTTAGTGTATATAATATTTATATACTAACTTACTTTTTCTGACTTCTTTATTGTACATTTTCAACTTGTAATTTTATGACATGTCCTTAATCTGTGTGAATGAGGAATTTATAGACTAGTATTCCTTATTTAATCTTGATTGGTGGAAAGTTTTGAAATATTATATTCAATCAAAGAATAATGCATTGGTAAAAAGAGATGTATTATGAGGGCTGAGCCCCGGTGGTGTAGTGCTTGTGTGTGGGACTGCCGCCCACCGGGACAGAGATTCAATTCCAGCAGTGGGGCTGGGCCTCCTACTGCCACCACCAGAGATCAGTGATGCCCCCCCCCCCAAAAAAAAAAAGAGATGTATTATGTAATTGCTAGTCAATAAAAGATTTTTGAAATTTGACATTTGTGTTATACTATTTCACAACTTAACAACCTCATTTCTGATGCAATGAAAGTGAGGTGACAATTTATGACCCTACTCATAAATTATTGCTATCCAAACACTCTGAGTTTATATGATTGAAGTAGTTTATAGCATATAATTTCTGAGTTAACATTATCAATTCAGGAATAAAAAAACACTAAACGTGGTAGATATATGCCACAGAGTTATACAAACTCTCTCTAACATTTTAGTATTAGCTGAATTTAATGGCTTTGTCTTTGTCTAATAAACAATTAAGATTCAGAGGTGTTGTAAAATAGTAAACATATCTTTCCTTCATGTTAGAAGTGGAACGGGTATTTATTAATACTATCATAACCAGTGTAGCCAGAAATAAACCCAAAATAACAGCAAAGTTTACTTTTCGATCCCAGTGCCTATATGTCTGCAACTATATTCTTTCACTTAGAGTCATAGTGGTGACACACAGATTGTGAGTTGAGCTGCAAACCTCAGTCAGAAGTTTCAAACAACAAATTTGCTCCTTGGGAGAAACATCAGGCTTTCTATTTCTATAAACAATTACAATCTTGGAAAACACAGTGTAAGTTTTCCTATGTGCCATACAGTTCCATGAGTTATAATCTACTTGATGGCATTAAGAGAGAGAGAGATTCTTCCAGCTATAAGAATTTCAAATCCCTATGATTCATAATTCTTCAGTGGCAGGTCAGACCCATGACCATATACAATCAGTGTAGACACAACGTTTCAGCACAACCAGATAGAAGAAAGAACTCGATATTGGTAAGCAGTTATTATACAGACCATGGATACCAATATGATAGGAATATACACCTGAACTATACACTTGGGTTGATCTAATTAAGTCTTCTTTGTGTTTTCTTACTTTCTAATAATGTGAATTACTGTTAATGTTATTTCATTTCATAATTATAGCTTTCATATTCTCTTCTACATCTGGATTAAGTTCTATTGAAAGATTTAAGACAAGCTGCAAAATAAGACTGTTCTACCAAAGGTAGGACATTTTATCAAAATAATGTTTATACATGATTATTAGCTATTTAAATATGAGATGAAATCATATCTATACATGATTATTCACTATTTAAATATGGGATGATTATGACAATGTTTTAATAATCATCAATATACAATAATGGAAGAGACATGAAAAGAGGGAAGAAATACGCAGATTCACCATACCAAAAAGAACTAGTAAAAATACTTTAAAGATAAATACCAAGACAAAACATGCAGTGGCTATCAGTCATATAGTCATTCAATTAGGCCTCAGGGTAGTGGGGTGGTATGTTTATTTAACTCTTATAACCCATTTATCACTCCCTTATTTGTACATCATAAAGACCACATCTTGAGGGTTGGCCTTAACTGAGGCACAGATAGATGGCTTCTAATTTGGGGTGAGAGGGAAAGTTGGATAGGACCGAGTAGTTCACACCAGTTGACAATGGCCTATGTTCACACTAGTTGGGTGAATACTCCTATGTGGTGTTCAGCGAATGTCAGTGGAAATTTATGACCAAGAGGAAGTGGGAATGTGCTCTATCAAGATGATTTTGCTGCTGTTGGTGGCTAATGTTGGATTTATGGACTTGATCTGGCTTGGACTAGGATGTTTTCTTAATGTACAATTGCTCGTTGATATAAAGTTCTACCTTACACACTTGAGTGTCTGAATTTGTTTCTTTAGTCAACCTGGACTAACACACTATGGTATTGTGAGAGTGAATTACTAGATAAATAAATCATGAAGATGAAGAGTGGATGGTTGTTTGGCCTCTGCCTCAATGTAATTTTTCTTCTTTGACCAGCCAGAGGTCAAATAAAACCATTCATTCGGCTTACTGGATTGTTTCCTGGAAACAGTATGAAAAGTTAAAGTTTTGATTATTTTGCTTGATTTTTTTCTTTGGTTATTCCTCGTTGAAATGGCAAAAAGGACTGGGATTAAGGTATATTTTGTACTCAGGGGGCAAAATCTCCATTTGAATTTCTCAGAAACCATGCTACCTAATGAAATGGATAATAGAATGCCTGACTTTAGTTTGAGGCAATGCAGCCAAAGGATTAAGGCCACCCTTCATATCAATTGAATTGTTTAGATAAGGATTGAGATAAGTTAGATAAGGATTGAACTTCACTGCTTAATGAATTGAGTTTAGCATCTGATTCTTTGTTTATACTAATTTAATCTGCTTGTTATTATATATGTAATGATTGATAGATATGATTATTACAAGTAGGAAAATAGAGAACCCACAAGTGTAACCCACTAGCATTCAGATATTAAAGTTGGATATTTAAATGCGGTTAGGACACCCCTCAAAGAAGGCTCTTAAAAGAGAAGCCCCTCCAAGTGACTTGAGTGCTCAGGATGTTAGAAAATGAAGACATTTGCTGTTCAATCTGTTGGCAGATTTTAAAAAAAAGGAACACTTTGGATTTTTGAATTTTGAACTATTGATTTTTGCTTGAAGCAAAAAGTAAACACCAAAAAACATGGAGTCATGAGAAACTAACAGCTCTAGGACTAAACATTAAAGGGAATCAGTGGGAAGTCTTAAATGCTTGCTATGTGAACACCGTGATCTACTTGTTGAGTTCAAGTGAGAGAAACAGACCAGTAAAGAGACGGGTTGAGTCTGGCCTCTCACATCTGTTCACCTGGTTCACAGGGATCAGAGAATACAAGAGTGAGTTGACTGATCTGAAATTAATGACATATCAAAAGGAGATAAGTGTTGTTGACAATCTGTGATAGAGCCCATGGTATAAAGGCAAGGGAACCAATGGGCATCCAGGTGAGCCTGAGATAGCTCACAATGAGTTGACCAGAAACTTTCCAGATGAAAAGAAAAATTTTGAGCTTGTGAACTGATGCATGTTGCTGCTGAATTTATGGATAGCTTGTCCTGATTTGACTCTGCTTAAGGATATGGACTCACAAGGTTCCAATGGGAAAGAAGATTCTGATTGTCTCCTCAGAGCACTGTGGTTAAGGTAACTGGACAGAATAGCAATTGGATACCCAACATGGGACTGTAAAGACCTGAAGTGACTGGCTTACAAACTTTCCTTATAGAATATTATGTTTAAATGAGATTGGCACATTTGATTTGCATGCATTTTAGAATTCCTTAGGTATTATATGAATTTATTATTGTTTTATTTAAAATTATATATGGCCAAAGAATTGTGTGTATCAGGTTGTCAAGGGGTGATCTGTGGCAGTTACATAAACTCCTGTTAACATGTAAAGGAGAGGAGTCTAGTCTGCCAATGAGGCCTCTGTGTGTCCTTGGCCTTCTCCTAAGCATTCAGGGGACTCCTAGATTTCTCTTTGAAAGTGGGAGACACTCTCTCTGCTTTTTCTTCCTGCTGACAAGACACATGAAGCTATGCTAGAGCTCTGGAGCTGGAACTATGTAGACACCCACACCAACACTGAGATGTTTCCACTGCCACTGGATCCCTAAGACTTTAAATCCACTGGCCAGTGATCTTCCTGAATTCAAACTCATTGCATGTTTTGCATGAGTCTGATGAGGAATTTCCAGATTGGTATCAGACATATGGGCTAATGTTGGACTTCTGGATTTGATCCGGACTGGTCTGAGGTGTTTTCTTAATGTACGATTGCTCTTTGATATAAACTTCTCTCTTACACACATATGAATGCATTTGGATGTCTTCCTTTAGTCAATCTGGACTAACCCATGAGCATATTACAAAGCATATATCAGAAAGATCTAAGAAAGAGAAACCCCCTAAGTAAGCTGAAATATTTAAGTACATTAAACATACCTGTAAAAGATTAGAGAAATGGATCACTTTCTCCTTTGGACATAACGGAACCCTGGTGGTGTAGTTTTACACAGGGGACTGCGATCCACATGGTCAATGACCCCATGGGAGAAAGACGGAGCTTTCGCCTCTGAAATAGTCTCTGTCTTCAACCCCACAGGACTATGAATCAGCGTTACCTCAATGAGAGGGAGATTATGGGAGGCTTTGTTTGTTTGTTTTTTCAAAGCTGTAAGACTCTTGTAAGAGAAGAAAATGATTGATACTCCAAGGTTGTGGATTGGGAAGTCAATAGACTTCAGTTCAAACCTCCTGCTTTTGAGCTTGCTTAGTAATTTACCATTTTCATGTCTTCTAGATTTGCATGGCATGTCTCAGTTTTGTAGAAATAGCTATAGAAAGTAAGTGTTACTGAATATTGTGCCCTGCACCTAACTCTCGTTATTCTCTTAATTGGGATTCAGTCAAATAGGTTTTTAAGCAAATACAAGTAAATGTCCCATAAATTGTAGTCTACAATGCTTTCCTAAATTGTATACTCCACTTCTTTTGATAGTATTTTAAATTCTATAACATTGGCTAGTTTAATGATGCTATTAGTATTCGAATGCCTAAAGATTCTATGGAGGTTATTTATATTATTCTGAAAAAGCTGATGTGGTGCCATTTAAGTTGAAAAAATATACATATAATATGCACTTAACCTTAGCCTAAACCTAAAAACAATCAGTTCTTACAATGCAGTCCTATTTCCCTAAAGGGATCAAGGAAGATATGTGTGCTCTAGCAAAGGAGTGAAGAAATCAGATGGTACTCAGTAATCAGAAAGAATAATGTCTGGGGTCTTAAAATAAGCAGTCATCTAAGTTAGACCTCAACTAAGTCCAGATGGAAGACAAAAACTGCATAAAAGCAGATATAGTTAGGTTAAAATATAACACCTTATCATTTGTCCTCTACTTTGACACATTTTAAATTTGTTTTATTGTAATTATCTTCTGCTATTTTATAATACACTTTATGGTGGTTATTTTTTATTGTTTTTATTGGATTTGAAACTGTGCTTTATTATTATTTGTATTTTTTTGAGTTTAAATAAAAGATATTTAAATTGTTTAATGTAAAACTGATGAACTGCTCTGTAAACCTTCTCTCAAGTCACAATAAAAATTTGATGAGCTGAGCCCTGGTGGCTTAAGTGGTTGAGTGTGAGACTTTGGCCTGTGGGCTTAACGGTTCAAATCCAGTGGCGGCTTTCAGAAGCAGTGCTGGGTAGCTCCCACGACCACCAGAGGACAGTGATGCCCACCCCCGCCCAAAATTTAATGAGTAAATTTAAAATAGGTCACATTTTCAGGAAAGCTAGAAATAATATTACAGACATTGGTTCAAAACGCCACCAATCATTGGATATTAAAGTATTCCTAAGAAATCATTTGTTAAATACAAATCAGGAACCCCACATTGAGCCATGGAAATACCAGTTCTTTAAAAAAAAAAAAAACATTTTATTGGGGGATCATACACCTCTTAACACAATCCATCCATACATTCATTGTATGCAAAGCACATTTGTAACTTTGATGCCACCATCATTCTCAAAACATTTTCATTCCATGTATGCCCCTGGTATGGGCTCCTCCTTTATCCACACCCTTCCCATTTCCTTACCCCTCATATACCCTTGATAATTTATAGGCTATTATAATTTTGTCTCATAGAACTCTGTCCTATGTTTCTCTTTGCCCACTTCTCCGTTGTCCATACACCAAGGTGGAGGTTATATGTAAATCCTTATAATTGGTCCCCCCTTTCTACCCCACATTCCCTCCATCCTTCTGGTGTCACCAATCTCCCCACTGGTCCTAAAGGGATCATCTCTCCTGGATACTCCATGTTTCAGGTTCCTATCTGTACCAGTGTACATCCTCTGGTTCAACCTGTTTTGTAAGGAAGTATTCATATCATGATAGTGAGAGGGAGGAAGCATTTTAGAACTAGAGGAAAGATGAATATTTCTCATTGCTAGTGTTTGCTGTGCCCTGAATGGCTCTTCTCCTCCCCATGATCCTTCTGTAAGGAAGCTCATTTGATATATTAAAGCCACTGAATTGTATGAAATGTTAATTATATATTAATTATATATCAAGAAATCTATTGAAAATATTTTAAAAAATGAAGCTGAGCCCCGGTAGTATAGTGTTGAGTGAGGGACTGCAGCCCCATGACTTGGTGGTTCAAATCCAGCAGCAGCTCTCCAGGAGCATGGCTGGACCTCCCACTCCCACCAGAGGGCAGTGATGCCCAAAAATCAAAAACAAAAAAAATTTTTTAGATAAAATCTGTTGACCTCCAACCATTTCAAGAGGTGTCATACAATAAAGATCAGTGGTATTGAAGAAAGAGGTCCAAGGTGCACTGAAGCCACTATTGGAAAAATATGGCTTGAGAATTGACAAATAGCAATTAAAATGTTTCAGCATGCTCACTCATCTATGCTATGAAATTTGGAAAATAGTTCACAGACCAACAGACAGGAAGGGGTCTATATTTGTAAACATTCCAGAGAAAGGTTACAAGAAGAGTGCAGAAATTATATATTAAGTATTAGTCCATGTAGACTAGGGAAACAAATTCATAGACATACATATGGATATAAGTGAAAGGTTTATATACAAAAGAAATGAAACATTGAGAAAGCATCCCAACACAGTCCAGTTCAAAGTCATAAGTCTGATATTAGCCCATGTGTTCAACCAGTCTAAAAAGTCTCCTTCCAACTCACGAAGTCACAGGCTAGTGGGTGCAGAGTCCCAGCTCTGGCAGGGACTCCTCATGGCTCCTCGTTTCCAGGAATCAGGTCCATCAACAGTATCCATTGGTGATAGAAACATCTCAGCACTGGCAGGGGTCTCTTTCAGGGACTTGTCCATCTTCAGAGGTCTGGCTTCATCATGGTAAGGCTATGTGGCTTCTCCTACGGCTATTCCACTCTTCAGGTTCTTCAGAATCTGCCATCTTGTCATGTTCACCCTGCGCCTCCCCCAGACTGGAAAAATGGTCTCTCATCTCCACAAGGGAATAACCGCGAGACCTCCCAAAATGTTCAGGAGAAATTCAGAGGCCTCATTGGTTACTCATTGGCTATCTCCAGATTGACAGGCCAAACTCCATCCTTACATCCCAATCATGAAATTGACATCAAAAACATGACCCCCACATTAATATCACATGGAACTAATATTTTGCAGATGATTATCCAACAATGCCTATAGCATCCCAGAAATCAAACCACATTCAGAAAATTGTATGGAATGAGGGATCTTGTAGTTCACATGAAATGGATCTTAGTTGAAAGCAGAGAATACCAGAAAAATATTTGCTTATGCTTTATCAATTCTGCAAAGCATTTGACACAAGAATAATGTGAATTTCAGAATTATATATTCTTCTTTTGGGGAACTTATACATGGAATGAAAGGCAGTTGCCTAAACAGAACAAAGGAATATTGGGTGGTTTAAATGAGGAAAGGCATGTGCCGAGTCATATCCTTAACTGTATTTATTACACCTTTATATGTACAGCTTAGGATGCACTTATAACCCACATTATATGCACATTTAAGAAAAACATTTTGAATGGTGAGACCTCACCTTAGCTGGAGATACTCTTTCCAGATCATGGGGAAAGGAATAAAACCAGTCTGTTGCTTCCAAATAATATTGTGTTACACTGGATTTTCCAGAGAAACAAATCCACCAACACTTAAATATGTATAAGAAAGAGTGCTCTATCAAGAAGTACTTAAATATCAAGAAGACATCCCAGTCCAGTACAACTCAAGTCCATAAGTCTGCTGCAAGTCTTTTAGTCACTTTTTTAAATATAGATTTTATTGGGGCTTCTTACAGCTCTTAAAACATTCAGTACATCATTTGTATTAAGCACACTTGTACATATGTTGCCACACTCATTTTCAAACATTTTCTACTTGAGCCCTCGGCATAAGCTCCTATTTGTCCCTTTCCTCTAGTTCTTTTTTTTTTTTTAATTCCAGCTCCTCCTAATTCCCCTTGCCCTCCCCCTCCCCCATATGAACCCCTAATAATTTAAAAAATATCATTATTTCTTCATATCATACACTGTCCAATGTGTCACCTCACCCACCCCCTCTCCCCGTTGTCCACACCCCCAGAGAGGAGGTCACATGTAGATCCTGAAATTAGTTTCCCCTTTCTACTCCATCATCCCTCTACTATCCCAGTATTACCACTCTCCCTTCTCGTCCCAAGGGATTATCTATCCTAAATTCTCCATGTTTCCAACT
The DNA here is from genome assembly GCA_004026705.1 of Nesogale talazaci. NCBI lineage: Eukaryota > Metazoa > Chordata > Mammalia > Afrosoricida > Tenrecidae > Nesogale > Nesogale talazaci. The sequence continues at coordinate 52,490 of PVJH01012895.1, read as the reverse complement.
CCAGTGTACATCCCCTGGTCTAGCTGAATCTGTCTGGTAGAATTGGGATCATGATAATGGGTGGGAGTAAGCATTTGAGAACCAGAGGAAAGTTGTATATTTCTTTGTTCCTACACTGTAACTTGACTGGTTCATCTCCTTCCTGTAACCCCTCTCTCAGAGAAGTTCGCTTCACTTATTGCTGGGCTTTGGGTCCCCAATCTGAACTCCCCTCATTTGTAATGATATGATTTTTATGTCTTTGATGCTTGAAACCGAATCCCTTTGACACCTTGTGATTGCACAGACTGGTGTGCTTCTTCCATGTGGGCATGCTTCTTAGCTAGATGGTCGCTTGTTTACCTTCAAGTCTTTTTTTTTTTTTGGGGGGGGGTGGAAATCACTTCCCTGAAGGGAGTAGGAAGCTCAGCCTTGCTCCTGACACCAAGGAAGTGTTGTATGACTGCAACCTGATTGGTCGAACTGTACCCCTATCAAAGAGGGTCTAGTTGACATACTATTATCTAACTGTCAAAACCATTGTTCTAAGATCATTTTAAGTCAACAACCACACCCACAAGAGTGATAAGTGAACTCTATTGGAAATTCAAGACTAGATTGGGCAAGAGACCTATGTATTTTGGAGGAGGTTATTACATTACTGGGGATGGGTAAAGAGGAGCAACTCCAATTGGAAAAACAACAGCAACGAGTATTTATATTTAATAGTATTTATGGCACACTCAAGAGGAGAATACATGTGGTGCTATTTTCCTAGTTAAACACTTTTGACCTAGTTTTTATGCAGCCCTTGGTGACTCAAAACCTGTGATCTGGAATAATGGGGCTTAGCTTATGTCCATTTTTGTCAGAGAGGGTTCTCTAGAGAAATAAAGCCAGGACACTAGTAATTCTCTTTGTATATTCATATATACAGAAGGGTATATAAGATAAGAAACCGTTAACTAATCTATAAAGCAGTACAAATTGCTCGGTGCAACTCATTTGCATGAGACAGATAGAAGACTGGCAGTCCTTCAAGTCTTGAGGGCCACTGAGTAGACTCTGTAGAGAAATTCAGGCTATCTGGTCACAGGCATCAAACAGCAAAGCAGGTCACCAACAGTAAGCCAGATGACAGAGTCCAATAGTCCCCCGCTCAAGAGATGTATATCCCAGGATCGTGGCGAAGTAAGGCTTGAAGGAGCCTCAACTCACAGCTCCACAGTCCACGATTAGGTGTCCCATAGGTAATATTGCTTGGAAGTCAAGGCACAGGATGAACAAAGCAGCTAGCTGGTCCAAAGATCCAAAAACAATAGAGAGGTCGGGACTCACAGAGCCCTTCCTATCTCTGCTCTTCAATTCATCCCGTGTGTTCATTGGCTGTGCCGTCACAACAGAACTACCAATCTTCTGTGGCCATGTTGGCATAACAAACCTACCCATCACAATCCACCCTTTGCCAAAATGGCACCTGTATACAATTCGTTACTCATATTAAATTTTCAGGAATCATTAAAATCAAACTTATACTTAACATCAAACATCTATCATACATGAGCAAAGAAAAGATTCAGTAAGCTCATAAACAGAAAATACATGAACAATCACAAACCTCGCTTCTGTAATTGATTACGTGGCCATAATTTGTAGGTAGAACTACCTTCTTAGACTATCCATTCTGTAATTCCTTTGCCCTCAGCAATAACTTCAGGTGGTTGTGGTTTTTTGCCTGGTGGGGTGACCCAGACCTTCATTCCTGAGGGGTCTAGGCCATTAGATGTCCTGTCATGATGGGGTTGCTGTAATTTACCATTTAATTTTATCACTGGCCATGATAGCACTAACAGTCAGCCTATGGGATCTCCTGGATTCCAGACATATTCCTTTTTACCCCCATTATGTAACACCAGTCCAATTTCTTCTTGATAATCTGGGTCAATCACACTACTCAGTACAGTGACACCCTTCCTGATATGTTGATCCAAAGGCAAGAAAAGCACAAAATGGTCAGGGGGCATTCTCAGCTGCCAGTTCACTGGAAACTGTGTTGTGTTTTCAGGTGGGAGAGTTCCTTCCTTTGGGACCAGGAACTCCAGTCCTGAAAAACATAGGGTTGCTGGGACAAAAAGCAGAAATGCTGCAAGTGAGTCAATAGGAATAATAGTGAGTGGTGCCACTCCAGTTTCCACCTCTTGGTTCCTGGACCCATGAATCCTGGCTATGAGAGACACAGAACCATATATTGGCCAATGACCAAGCCATGGAAGTTGTTACCACGTAGTTTGCATTGCAGTTATGTCTTTAGTAGCCCATTCCATTGTTCTATCAAGCCAGCTGCTTCAGGATGATGAGGAACATGATATGACCAGTGGATTCCATTGGTGTGGGCCCATTGCTGCACTGAATTTGCTGTAAAGTGAGCTCCTTCATCTGGAGCAATGCTATGCGGGATGCCATGCTGGTGTATGAGGCATTCTCTAAGTCGAAGAATGGTGGTTTGGGCAGAAGCATTGCATGCAGGGAAGGCAAATCTATATCCAGAATAGGTGTCTATTCCAGTCAGAAAAAACGCTGCCCCCTCCATAATGGGAGTGGTCCTATATAATCAACTTGCTACCATGTTGCCAGTTGATCTTCCCAAGGAAAGGTTCCATACCTTGTACTTCACGTTGGTTTCTGCTGCTGGCAAATAGGGCACTCAGCAGTGGCTGTGCCCAAGTCAGCCTTGGTTAGTGGATGTTCATGTTGCTGTGCCCATGCAAAACTTCCACCCCTCCCACCATGTCCACTTTGTTCATGTGCCCATTGGGCAATAACAGGGGTGGTAGAGGAAAGAGGAGGATCAGTCTCCACAGTGCATGTCATCTTATCTGCTTGATTGTTAAAGTCCCCCTCTTCAGAGGAAATCCTTTGGTGAGCATTCACATGAGACATGATTGGCTCATTCAGTGGAATCCATCCACATACCTCTTCCCCACATCTCCTGGTCCCCAATATTCCAATCATATTCCTTCCAAGTCCCTGACTATCCACCCAAGCCATTATCCATTAGTCCATAAAGCAGTATACAGTCTCATATCTGGCCATTTTTCCTTGCAGGCAAGCTGATGGCCAGGTACATTGCTTGAAGTTCTTTCCATTGAGAGGATTTTCCTTTACCACTATATTTTAGGGTGATCTCAGAAAGGGGCTGTAGTACTACTGCTGTCCACTTATGAGTGGCACTTGCATATTGTGCAGAGACATCTGTGAACCAAGCATGATTTTTTTTATTCTTCAGTTAAATTATCATAAGGAACTCCCCAGAAGGCCATAGGTGCAGGTTCGGAAAGAGAAGGTAATGTGGCTGGAGTGGGGACTGTGGGCATTTTGGCCACTTCTTCATGCAGCTTACTTGTACCTTCAGGTCCTGCTCTGGCCTGATCTTGAAGGTACCACTTCCATTTAACAATGGAGTGTTGCTGCTCATGTCCAACTTTATGATTGTGTGGGTCAGACAATACCCAGTTCATGATGGGTAGTTCAGGCCTCATGGTGACTTGTTGGCCCAAGGTGAGGTATTCAGTCTCCACCAAGGCCCAGTAACAGGCCAACAGCTGTTTTCAAATTGGGAGTAGTTGTCTGCAGAAGATGGCAGGACTTTACTCCAATGGTCTTTGCTGTGATTCGCCAATAGATGTCTGCCAGAGACTCCACACTGCATCTTTGTAAACAACTGACACCTCTAGCACCATTGGGTCAGTTGGATCATATGGTCCCAGTGGCAACGCAGCTTGCACGGCAGCCTGAACCTGTTGCAGAGCCTTTTCTTGTTCCAGGCCCAACTCCTAATTGGAGTCCTTTCATGTCACTTGATAAATAGTTCGAAGTAGAACACCCAAGTGAGGGATATGTTGCCTCCAAAATCCAAAAAGGCCCACTAGGCATTGTGCCACTTGTTTTTTTGTTGGGGAAGCCAGATGCAAAAGCTTGTTCTTCACTTTAGTGGGAATATCTCGACATGCTCCACACCACTGGACCCCTAGAAATTTTACTGAGGTGATGGGAGCTTGAATCTTTGTTGGGTTAATTTCCCAACCTCTAGTACACAGATGCTGTACTAATGAATATAAAGTCTTTGATACATCCTCCTTAGTAGGTCTAATCAGCATAAAGTCATCAATATATTAGATTAGTATGATTGTGGAATAGACAGGTGATCAAAGTCTGTTTGGACTAAATTATGGCACAGGGCAAAAGAGTTGAAGTACCTCTGTGGGAGAGTTGTGAGAGTGTACTGTTGCCCTGCCAGCTGAAGGCAAACTGCTTTTGGTGATCTTTTCAGATTGGTATTGAAAAGAAGGCATTGTCCAGGTCAATAGCTGCATACCAAATGCCAGAAGAAGTATTAATTTGCTCAAGCAATGAGACCACATCTGGGACTGCAGCTGAAATTGGAGTCACTACCTGGTTAAGCTTATGATAATCCACTGTCATTCTCCAGGATCCATCTGTCTTCTTTACAGGCCAAATAGGTGAGCTAAATGGAGATGTGGTAGGAATCACCACCCTTGCATCTTTTAAATCTTTGATGGTGGCACTGATCTCTGCAATCCCTCCAGGAATGTGGTATTGCTTTTGGTTTACTATCTTCCTAGGCAATGGCAATTCTAATGATTTCCTTTTGGCCTTTTCCACTACGATAGCCCTTATTTCACACTTCAGGGATCCAATATGGGGGTTCTGTCAGTTACTAAGTATGTCTATTCCAATGATACATTCTGGAACTGGGGAAATAACCACAGCTTGGGTTCGGGAACCCACCAGACCCACAGTGAGGCGTACCTAAGCTAAAACTCCATTAATAACTTGACCTCCATAAGTCCCCACTCTAACAGGAGGGCCTTTGAAACACTTTGGGTTTCCTGGAATTAGTGTCAGTTCAGAGCGGGTGTCCAGTAATCCAAGAAAAATTTGATTATTTCCTTTCCCCCATTGAACAGTCGCTCTTGTGAAAGGCCGCAGGTCCTAGAAGAAAGACTAACAGCATAAACCTTCAGTGATGTAGCAGGATCCTTTTTCCAAGGGACTCAGCCTTCCCCTCATTCAAGGGGTTGTGAGTCTGTAAACTGGCTCAGGTCTGGGAATTGGTTAAGGGATCGTGATTGCCTATACTGCTGTTCACCTGATCCAGAATTCTTTTGCCTGTATAGGTCACATAAATATTTAGTAGGTTTCCCATGTATATCACTTCTAGGGACACCATGGCTAAGTAGCCAATGCCATAATTCCACATAAGACAGGCTGCTTTGATTAATACGAAAGACTTGTTGTGTATTATAACCATGTCCACCTTGTCTCTGATAATTCAGTGCCAACACTTGCCCTCTGTCACCACGGAGTCCAATCAACCCGATCATGGGCAAATGTTGGCCTTCACTTCAGGCAGTTCCCACAGTTAATCCTGGTGCCCACAAAATAGCAATTATAGGAGTCTTCAGAGATGCTGGCGCCCACCTCACAAACTTATTGCTTATAGTTGTGGTAAAGGGTGTGTCTGCAGAGCACCCCCTTTTGGGGTCTATGGGAGTATCCTGATAGATCCATTCCACCACACCAATTTCCCTCAGCTTTTGGATGCCTTCTTCTACAGTGTACCAAGGTAGGTCAGGCACCCCACGTTAGTCTAATCTAGGTCATCTAGCAGCACTTGCCTCAGTGAACCAACCAAATAAGGACTTGGATCCTCTCTTAGCCTCTCTCACTGAGACATTGAAAGAAGAGTCTGTGCTTACGGGTCCCATATCCAGAAATCCAGACTGATCTAATATTACATTTCTTGCACCAGTATCTCATATCCTTAGCAATCATTCCCAAGGATATTCCTCAGGCTTCTGCTTGTATATATTTGAAAGCTCGAAAATTTCTTTGTGAATATAGTATAGCGTATTTCTTCTTGAGTATTCATTTTGAACTTATCCTTAGGAGCTTTCCTTGCCTTAATTTTAGTTACAGGTCTAACAGAAACTATCAATGGTGAGGGTGTTCCCTGGGTGCTGTCAGCATTGTCTTGTAAGGCATCTCCTTCAGGCATTGGTAGAGATGCAGCCCCACCTGGCGTTTCACCTTAAGTAGGTTGGTTGATCTGCTCAGGTGTGGGTTGTTTTGTTGATAGTAGGCTACTATCTTCAGCTGGTAGTGGTGGATCTATTGACTGGGCTGGGTCATTTGTTTCTAGTGGCAGCATAATATCCTCCTCTTCTGAATCATCAGCCCATATCTTCCCATACCATGTTTCAGAGTCCCATTTTTTTTTTCCTATCAATGCCCTCACTTTGGCTTCAGACCCAGTTTTAGATCTGTGGTTCAGCTGACATTATAATTCAGCCTCTCGCATAATGAGACTTTGGACCTGGTTCTCAGCAATATCGGCTCTTTTACTATAGGCAAGAAGGCTCTCCTTTGTAGCACAGACAGAACCCTTCATATCTGTGAGTTTGCACTTAAGGTGTGTTTCTGGGACCCAGAGGCAATCCCTCTCCTTAATCACATAGTCTATTGTAAGGAGGATCAGACAACGAGCTTCCTTATACTTGGCATCTTGACAAAACTGCGAAAAATATCAAACATACGATCTCCCAGATCCTCTCCTTTAACCAGAACCCCATCCATCGGTGCTCCTACTTTAGTTATTAGCTTTGCTATTTCACACCATGGACTAGTAGAAGTGGCAGAATTATCAATAACTTTAGGTCTAGAATTAGCATCATCAGTGCTCTTAAGACTAAACAGATTGGAGAACCAATAAATGAAACCCATATTTATGATTTTATTTCTCTAGAAGTATTCCTGGTACCAATAGTGTCAAAGAGGGTTCTCTAGAGAAATAAAACCAGCACACTAGTAGTTCTCTTTATATATTCATATATAGAGAAGGGTATATAAGATAAGAAAGAAACAGTTAACTAATCAGTACATAAAGCAGTACAAATTGCTCGGTGCTACTCACTTGCTTGAGACAGCTAGAAGACTGGCAGTCCTTCAAGTCTTGAAGGCCACTGAGTAGTCCTTTGTAGAGAAATTCAGGCTATCTGATCACAGGCATCAAACAGCAAAGCATGTCATCAACAGTCAGCCAGATGACAGAGTCCAACAGTCCCCAGCTCAAGAGAGGTATATCCCAGGAGCGTGGCGAAGTAGGGCTTGAAGGAGCCTCAACTCACAGCTCCACAGTCCACGATTAGGTGTCCCACGGGTAGTGTTGCTTGGAGGTCGAGGCACAGGATGAACCAAGCAGCTAGCTGGTCCAAAGATCCAAAAACAATAGAGAGGTCGCAACTCACAGAGCCCTTCCTATCTCTGCCCTTCGACTCATCCCGTGTGTTCTTTGGCTGTACTGTTACAATAGACCTACCAATCTTCTATGGCCATGTTGGCATAACAAACCTACTCATCACACCATTCAAAACATAAACATATTTCGCAGACCAAATCAGAAGTATTTTATGTAGAAAACCCACTAAGTGAACTGGGCTTTACCTCACACTCTCCTGCAGCCCATTTATAGAACAAGCATACTTCCTTGGACTTAAAGCTAAACCACTCTAATGTGAGAAAAAGCAAATGACTGCTATCCCATGGCTATGACATTGGAGTTTGTTGGACTTTGATTTAGATCCCTTGTTGAGGGTGTCCAGTGAATTGTGGCCTGCAACTATCGTGTATTTATTATTTTCACATCTTTCTTATGACATGGTTCTTCTTTTGTTGATTATTATTATTGAAAGATTTGGTCTCTCACCAAATCAAACATTTTGCATGAATAGCCTCCAGTCACTTAAAACTTTAATCTGTATAAGTCAACAATTCATGGATTAAAATCTGATATCAGCCTATACTTGTATAATTTCCTTTTTTTCAGCAGTGTTTTAAATGCTGCACCATTGGTTAAATTAATGATGCTATCAATATAATTAACATCTTCCAGAGGAAGTTGATTTATAAAGTTCTCCATCATAAAAGTATAAGGATGTCTCTGAAATGAACCAGAGACATTTCTCAACCATACAAATTAATTAATTGTGGTTAGCTGAGCCCCAGTGGCATAGTGGATGTGCGCGGGACTGCGGCCCACTGGGATGCAGGTTCGATTCCAGCTCCACGGAGCAAAGGCTGGGCCTCCTACTCCCACCACCTGAGGGCAGTGATGCCCCCCCCCAAAAAAAAAATTGATCGTGGTTCACACTAAGTTTTATCCCCAGTATAAGAACAATTTATTCTTAAGATGTGGTCTTGATTAATGCTCAAACTCATGAAGAGATCATTGATATATGGGTTGTACAGCAACAGCATGATGAAGAAGCCAGCCAGTACCTGGCTATTAGAAAGAATAGTGTCTGTGATTTTTAAATGTTGTCTCCAAACAAGCAACTATTTAAGTGAAGGGTCTAATAAGTCAATCTGGAAAAAGACTAATTTTCACCACTGCCAAGTTGCAATATATTCAATTACCTTATCTACATGTGAGATTTGGACCTTGATTCAGAAGACTGCAGGAGATTCAAAACATTTAGAATATCATGTCAATATTATCCTGGAGCATACTGAAAGTACCTTGGACTATCTTAAGAACAAACAAATATTTCTTAAAATAAGTGCAGCTAGAATGTTCCTTGTAAGAAAGGATAGACAGGCTTGCATAAGGCTAAGAAGAGAATCACATGCTTGGGACAGACGAAACCAGATGGGAAAGGACATCATGCTCAGTAAAGTAAATGGGAAAGTTAAAAAAGGAAAGCAATCAGCTAGATGGATGGACAGAATGGCTGCAACAATTGGCACAATTATGATAGCAACTATGAGGATGAAATAAGATCGGGCAGTGTTTCTGTGGTATATAAAGTCACTGTGAATCAAAATAGATCTTTTGGCACAAAAAACAATAGCATTAAGGACAGCAATACAAAATATTATATCATCAAGGCCAATAGCAGGGTTTCAATATTGGGAAGAAACAAATGTAAGATTAAGGCCCAGTAAAGTCAAACCAATAACTTTCCTCTTGCAAGAGTTTAATACAAAGGTTAATAAGAAACAACAAATAAACAGAGGGGAAAACAGAATCCCAGACATATGAAGGAATTACATTTAATCATCAATAGCTGTCACTAATTTTTCTAGAGCTGAAGATCCCAGAATCTATCTTTTTCTGTCCTCTTCTTGTGTGAGCAAAAATCTGTAAGAAATTTCCAAAAAATTTCATATTGTATCAAGATGTCACACATTTACTTCAGAGACAAAGAATAAAATACAAATTTAATTAGATAAAGTGGTTGCACATAATTTCAATTAAGCTAAGTCACTACATTTTCTTTACAATGGACCTTAGAAGTGTATTGGAATTGAGGTCAGTGCACTCTATATAAAATGTATAATTGATTTACCTTTGTATGAGATATCAATGTCACTTTCTCAGCTAAAGTAGAGGTATCACAGAATGCTAAATTGCTACAAAGTAAAGGCATGAAAAAAGCAACTTTCCTTTCTAGAATATCAGATAGAAATGTGCCTTTTAAGCACAATGCATTAGAAGTGTGTGATTTTGGAAGGGGGAGTGAAAGGAGGGGGATTTCTGTCTTACTCTTTATAATATATAAATATAAATAAATACTACATAATTAGCTAAAGGGTAGTAAATAAATCATACAAAACATAGAATACAAACTCAAAAGAATGAAACATGGATGCAATAAAGAAACAATATATATAAATAGCTTTTCTATCATATATTACGAAGGAGACTGTATCTATTTTTCAATCTGATGGGAGAACTTTTCTTTAGGGAGCAAGTCAGGGACTTCCTGCAACAAGAAATTTGATTACAGCAGTAACTTTCCAGATTAAGAAAACCTATCCCATGAAGAGAAAAGGAACATGTCTTATTATTATTATTATTAAGACTTTTATTATTAAGACATTTTATTATTAAGACTTTCATAATTTTATCTCATGCATTTAAGAAATGATTGCTATTTATAAACAAATATTAAAGAGTAAACATGTGAAACTATAGTTGAAAAATGTGGTAAGTCTTGAAAAAGATTATAATAATCCCAAGTTTCATTTCACAAGTTTTTATAACCGTTAGAAGTTTCAGAATCATATGAGGGGATACCCCCCCAAAAAAAACATGGTTTAATAAAAAATTCAATGATATGTTTTTAAATTTGTCTACAATTTTTTCACTTTCAAAGTACTCTCAAATATACTTCATGCATTTATCAAATCTGCACTTTCTTTCACAGAAACACTTTCGAGCTCATCTGTTTGGATGGCTGACTGCACCTCTCTCAGTTTTTGTCTTTACCTGTTCTCTGGTTATCAAATCGCTGTCCTTTCATGTCCCTCTTCATTTGCGAAAACAAAAAGGAGTTTCACAGAGTAAGATCAGGTCAGTATCATGTGTGAGGCAAGAAAGGGATGCTGTTTCATGCCCAAAACTGGTTCACTGAGAAGACTGCATGAACGAGTGTATTATCATGGTGACAAAACCAGTCCTCCATCTGCCACAAATCAGGCCTTTTTTGTTATTCACTTTTGCACTATCATTTCAGAACCTCTAAACATAAAGCTTGATTAACAGTCTAACTTGGAGTAATGAATTCCAAATGCACGACACTCAACATTTTCATCTATTTGGGAAGTTGGCAGACATCAAGGTTCGTGTTTGTCATCAATTAACATTTAACTCTTTTAAAAGGAGTAAGCCACTAGTACATTTGAGGTTTTTTCCACAGCATTGTACTTGTAAACTGTATTCAACATCACAATCATTTCTGCAGTATTTTTCCTGAGCAGGAAAGAAATTTCATGGCTGTCCACACTTCTCTTAAATCTGCCATCACACACAAAAAAGGGGGTTTAAGTGAAACTACTTTCGTGAAAGATTCACTGTGATCAGAGAGAACCTTCCCAAGTGACACTCCAGATGCAATAAGACAAAGTGAGTATCTCGATGCTCACCCAGTAGGAAAAATGTGTATCACGAAAGTTCTGCCTAGCAGAAATGTTATTCTATTTTATTTTGGGAGTTCATACCTTCTTGTATGAGCTGCAGTTAAAATTTTATTTCGTTTATGACTTGATGGATATGTATGAAGGATGCTTTTTGAGATTCATTTTGATAGTTGCCTAAAGTAATCTTATGAACTATAGTAACATAATAGATTATACATATACCATATCTTACTCACATAACATTGTTAGTGAAGCATGCACTTAAGGTAGATATTAACTTGGTTGAAAAACAAGCAAAAACAACTCTCCTACCAAATTGCATATATTTTAGTATATTGGGGAAAACTAACACTATTCTTCTACAGAATTTTTACTTGAACCTAGAAGAGAGATGATCCAAGAGGAAATGAATACGTATCCAACTTCGAGAAAAATAATCTTAAATGTTATGGAATAACATTTTATTATGAGCCAGAGGTTATATATTTTTAAGCTAAAATAAATATAAGCTTGAATTTATCAGAAGTAGTTCAAAATTAATATAGTAAATCAAACTTCTAGAATTTCCAAGACATACATGCTGTATTTTTTTTCTATCAAATCAGGAACCTATATTTACCACTTTTTACTCTGTGCTCTTCTGAAAGTGTAAAGAATATTTTTCTATAGAATTTTGTTTACTGTTTTTTAAAAATTCATTATTAATTGGGAATGAATACATATATATCATTCCATAGTTCAAACACATCTGGCAGAATTGTACATTTGCTACCACAATCAGCTGCCAAACATTCCTTTTCTACATTCATGTCTTCATAGTGCCTCCCCTTTATCCATCGCCACCCCAGAAACCCTTCATGAGAGCAAACCAAAGGTTAAGATGGCTGAAAATGGCAGGTGCTCTGGTACATTATCATAGGGTAAAGAATGTAGTAGAATAGTGCAGCCAAATCCATAGTTAATACTGAGGACAATGTGATAGACCAAATAGGTGCTAAAAGATAATTCTTGTTAGGCAACTAGTTTCCATAAAGAGATTATAACAAATATTTTTTGTTGAAAATGATGTTATCTAGTGACTGGATTCTTTTCTATGAAATTTCTTTTTCTTTTGTATCTGCTTTGGTTGATCTTAAAGATCTCTATGTGAAAGTTTTTAGCTTGAAGATAAGTGTTAAGGAAAGTTTCGGAAAGGTTTTAATGTTAATTTATATCCTTCTTAAATTCACTAATTTCCTCATATAATTAACTCCCTTATCATTCTCCAACTTTTCACGTAAATCTGAGACTGTTAAGGCCAAGTGAATGCTTCAATGAAGAACAGTGAATAAAGCATATGGGCACTCGTGAAATCGTAGAAATCTAGGATTAATTGACTATTCCTATTTACCAGTATTGAAATTGTAGAAATCTAGGATTAATTGATTATTCCTATTTACCAGTATTTAAAACTTTCAACCTTTTATACTCTAAGTTATTTCTCAAGCTCTCCAAAATATCTCAGGTACTCAAAGGTAATCCTTACTAGTGAAATGAAGCACCACAATGTACTTTGTTGGGGCATTGGCACATCCACTATAATATACCATCAAATTATTATTTTTCCTTCAATGAGTTAGAGTCAACTCAGTGGAAGTGGGTTTGTATTTAGTATTCAACACCACTGCCATCACTTGTTAATCTCTCACTGGGTGCGTAATCACCACTAAACATTGCTACCACTGATATAACACTCATATATGACATCAAATAAAGACATTACCCAAATTTTCTCCTTATTTAGCTCTTTGACTTCTTTAATAAATATTATGCTATTAAGAATGGCAGGGAACTAATGATCCAATCATTGTTCCAGTATAGAATAATCTATTTTGAATAACACATTGTAATTATTTTTAATGCTAAATTTTTCTTAATGTTAATGTATTCCTAAATGTCATCACATTGATAATATATGGCAGAGTAGAACAGCCTGAAAGCGTTTTCTAGGTTATATTAAATATTTTCTAGACTTTTTTTGGAGTCTTTGAGTTCTTTTAAACTGCCACCCATTCATATGTAAGTCAAGCATTTAACCATTGTATGCTCTTTGGATAATAATTTACATTAACTTAGAAAATGCTTTTTTAAATTATAGCAAAATCCCAAAACAAACTGTATGCCATTGAATCAATTCTGATTTTTACCAGCCTTATTGACAGAATAGAAAACCTGTGGGATTACTAGGCTATAAATTTCTGTGGGAACAGAAAGCCTTAACTTTTTTAAAGAATCAATGGTAGATTTAACTACAAGAATGAAAATTTTGGATTTTCAAAAGTTGTGTTGATTTGATATACAATATTAGTTTCCAGACTTTTAAAATAGAGAATAGTAGTTATGTTTTAAGATAATTATCTTTGGTCAAATAAGTTCATGAAATCCTGTTTAAAATACCCATTTGTGAAAATGTTAAGTGCATATCTGCTTTACAATGGTTTCAATATTTTCTTCAGTATAAAGAATGGAGGGCTTTGATTAACTCTGCATTTGGCCAAGCTTCTTTGTGTATATAAAACCTGTTGAATTATTATTTTATGAAATGCTAATTTCTGTTAGGTACCATCAATTCACTTCTGACTCATTGCAAACATATATACAACAGAATGAAACACTGACCAGACCTGTATCATTCTCATAATTGTTCTTATATTTCAACCCACTGTTGCAGATTGGGTTAAATCATCTTTATGAGGGCCTTCTTAATTTTATCTATCCTGGATTTTACAAATTCTGGTGTCTTTTTCCAGGAAGTAGACTCTTTTGGTAACATGTTCAAAGAACCTGAAACAAATTCTCATCATCCTTGTCTCAGAAGACACACTGCTTCCAAGAAAGATTTATTTGTTCTTTTGGCAGTTCATGATCTTTTCAATATTCTTCTCCATCATCATAGTTCAAATGCATCAATTCTCAATTCTTCTTTAGTCTTCTTTAATCTAGCTTTCATTTGCATATAAGGTGATTGAAAATACTGTAATTTGCAAAAGGCACACCATATCTCTGAAATAACAGTCCTGCTATTCAACAGACTAAAGAGATCCTGGCAGCAGATTGACACAATGCAATGTGTCCTTGCAGCTCTTGACTGATGCTTCCATGAGCATCAAGTGTGAATTCAGGAAGACAGAAACCTTCATAAATTCAATCTTTTCTCTGCTCATTATGATGTCACTTATTGATCAAGTGGTATGTACCTCTGTTTTCTTTACATTAAGATCCAATCTATATGGACATTTGCAAACCTTAGTATTCATCAGCAAGTTCTTCAAATCCTCTTCACTTTCAGCAAGGAAGGCCGTGTCACCGCCAATCCTCAAATCCTGACATTATGATCTTCTTTATATAATCCAATTGTTGTGATGATTTGTTCATACAATTTGAATAAGTACGGTGAGAGTATGCAACCACAATATATGCCTTTATGATGTAAATGGTGCAGTTTTCTCTTGTTCTGTGTGCATAACTGCACATTAATCCATGTACAAGTTCTGTACAAATGAAATGTTTCAAAATTTCCATTCCTCTCAAAGTTATGCCTAGTTTATTTTATGATCCACACAGTGAAATATCTTTGCATAATCAATAAATCAAGCACAAGTAAACATTTTTCTGATAATCTTTGCTTTCAACCAAGATAAATCTGACATCAGCCAGTAAAACTCATTGCTTACAGTCCTCTTCTAAACTTCTCAAAGCTCTCTTTCAATGTACTGTCAAAAATGTTTTGGACTATCTTTAGCAAAATTTAAACTTTATGTGATATTAAAATAATATAGCTCTAAAATTTGAGCTTTCTGATGAATAATCTTTCTTTGGAACATGTAAAAATATGGATCTCTTTCAGTAAATTGGCAAAATAGCTGTATTCCAAATTAACCTACCTAGAAAAGTAACTATGTCCAGTGTTTCATCCATATGCTGAAATTGTTCATGAAATATGTATGTGAAAAGCTCTGATGTAGAATGATATACTTGTGCTTATATATATCATTGATACACGCATATGAGCCAATGTCCAACATCAATGAATATAGCACTATTTCTACATATAACTGATAAAGGTGAAGATTTCCACTAATGTTTTCTAGAATGTACTAAAATGACAAAATGATTTATTTCCTAAAATTTATTAATAATTGTTATAAAAATACAAATTTTAGATGAAAAGTGAATAAAACTATGTAATTCAAGGCACACCTTAGTACATATTTTCCCTTTTAGTTGGAGGATTAAAAACACATATATTTCATGTGAATGCTCTAGAAATTAATACAAGGTTAGCAAAAGGAAGTAAATTAATTACTCTGATTTTCATGGGAGGTTTAGGAGAATATCTATAAATTTATAAGTTGTTTTTTAGATGGTAAATATAAGTTAATATTTACCATCAAATATTTTTACAGTTCTTCTTATAGGACATAGAATCTGAGGGGATTAGCTCAATTGAGTAATGTGGTCAACTTGTAGATAGGTCACATGGAAAGTACCATGAATCATTCCGTTAAAAAGTTTGGAAAGTTTGTGAGACTGACATATGACTTCCTTTGATCTCACAAGCAGGCAGCCCAAGCAGCACAAGACAGATGCCAGTGAGGGAGAGATCAGGCATTCCTACACCTTTCACTACACTGTTTGCTTCTCTGCTGGGTTTGACAATTCATTGCAGTGACCTCGAAGAACTCATAGAGTACTCACAAATATTAGTTTATTGGAAAACTTAAAAGATTACAATTCAGCATCAGAAATGTAGGAAAACAGCTCTTTGCTCAGGACAACTTTTTCTAGATCATTCCCACAAGCAGATCTTTTTTGGACCTTTAGTCTTTCCGTTACTACATCTCCTTTGCCTCTGCTCTATTTGGGCAATGCTACAAAGAGGCCTTTAAACACTGCTGATAAATAGCCAAAAGTCACACTATTCCATCATGAGAGTCAGTTTGAGGACTCTCAGCCCTAGCTCTGTGTATCAACAAACCCATCTCCACAATTAATTAGCTAGAGGAACCAAAATCTGCAAGCAAGTCCTCTGTTTGAAGGAACTAAATCTAACTCAGTCGGTTGGATAAGAAATCCATCATTGCTTTATGCTCTGTCTCTTGATTTTTCTGTTTGCCAGTTCCTCGGTATCACAGCAGCAGTAATCTCAAGTCAGAAGAACATACTCCTCTCCTGTCTGCTCATTCTCCATGGTTGTCAGATCCCCTTTCCTGCTTATGAGATAGCTCATTCTATACCCTTTAGTATTGCAAATTGACCAGTCCCTATGTTCAAGTTCCAAGTTTTTAACAAATACAGCTAACCTTGCTGATAATCACAACTGAACCATATATTCTTATCAATATCTTTTATTTTAATTTATTTTTTTCAGTATCTTCTTACACAATCTCTTATTCAAACCCACCAAAAGAAAGTCATTTTGTGTTAGTAACTAAGACTACAGATACAAGAGCAATGTAATGGAAACTATTACAACATAATTATACTATACAAACGTAATATTTGAGACAAAAGTATGGTTAAGAATCTTATTAAAATGATGTACACCAGACTGGATTTAGAGTTTGCAGAAGGATTTCTGGGGATTATGATAATACAAATGACAGTGCCGCTGATGAAGACCATAGGATCAAGAGAAGGTGAGGAGGATTAAAGTATGAAGCCAGTCATGTTCAATTTCCACTAGAGTGGTAGAAAGACAGTTAAGTCAAGGAAAGCATATATAGGCATTGAGACAAAAGTGAAAGATAAATGGTACAGATAAAACCTAAAATAGATGTAAAAACAATGTATAACTTAATGAAGGTTAACCTGCAAAATTCAGATGGTTAGAACCTAAACACTGAGAGGAGAATCAGAGTTGAAAGAGGCACTGTTGTCACAAATTGAAGGACGTTAATGAAGATGTGTTTAGAAACAAAGAGACTACTCATGCTAAATTAATACATGTCTATTTGGATGTAACAGGAACTAAGCTTCATTTTGAAGTACAGTACAACATCAAGCTAAATATATTTAGGTTTTAGCATTCTTTACTATTGAATTTTATATATTTCTTTGATATCCTTTAGAAGTATTTGATTCTATTTTCTGAGAACAGAGTCTCCTGAATTTAGATATCTAGAAGGCAAATTTATGGCCTAGTGGTTATTGGGTAAGCAATACTGGAACAATTATTCCAAATTAAAATTGAAAGAAAAATTACCATAGAAACCCTATATTTAAGGTTTTATTTTAAAAGAACTAACTGTTCACTGATGAGAAGTATAAAGCAAAATATATATACATATATATATACATATATATATATATTTAGTGATATTAAAGATAAATTTAAAAAGAATTGATGCATATTTTATATTACAAAAATGCTGTATTAGGAATAATTGTGAGAAGTTAGTTTTATATATTGTTCCTTAGTCTACACAGAATTGTCTCAATTATGTAATATAAATTAGATTATGTCTATCTGTTGGCTTATACTAAGATAGGCTTAAATAGTCCGTTGAACAAAATTATTTTTATTTTTAACTGTTATGTAGACATAGCTCCACTTGCACATTAAGCAATAAAACATAAATGTTGTAGCTACTGGCCATTAGTATTTTTTATCCAAATGTTTGTATTTTTGATTCAGTTAAATGATTTTTTAATGAAGCGCAAAGTAAAATACTCTTACTAGCTATAATAAATCTTGACTTTTTAAAACTTTCAACATGGTGTTTGTTTTTTTCTAGTGGAGCAAGAAGTAATAAAAAGGAGGGGAGACTTTGCCTAGAGTAGCCAAAAAAGAACATTTCAGTAGTGACCATTGTAAATTGCTTTAGTACAATAAAAGGTCGTGATTTATTGGTTCTACCCAAGAGCTGTAGAATTATAACAGTAAGATGCTAGGAAGAGAGAGTGAGGTGATTTAAACAGATTCAAGTGTCAAAATGGAACAAGGGAAAATACTTATATAATATTCTATACTATAAAACGTCGACTCTGATGCAATATTTAAACAGTAGCTGTAGACTGTAGATACATCAAACAGAAAAGTAAGCCAAAAGTAAAGTGAGACAAAAAAATCAAGCATCAACAAAATCCAAAATCAGCAGACTTAAAAAAAAGATGGTTACAATTAGAATGGAGAATTTAGAAAGAATTTGAAGAGGACTGACAGGAAAAAGCACAATGAGAGATGAAAAGCTGAGATACAGTGAAAAGAAAATGCAGCAAACTAGCAGGATAGAAGGGAGAAAGCTTTATGCACTATAATCAAAGAGCAGCATCTGAATGATGAAAGGAAAGAATGACAGAAAATCATATAGAAGCCATTAGGGGGTGAAATAACAATAGGAAACTCCAGTTAGTACAGAAAAAATGCTGGATTCATTTAAAATGAAACAATCAACTAGTGAGAAAGGAGGGGAAATCACATAATTCTTAAGGATTTGCTGCATTATACAGTAAAAATGGTATCAAATTGAAGTAAAATGAACATTTAAGAAATAGTAGGGACATGGGCCACATGTGCATACATGTGATGTGTGTCTGTAAAGGATTTTAATGAGGTTATTACTAATCCCCACTAAGGGAAGGCATCAGAGGGCTTCATGGCATTATAACAGAAAAATTAAACTTTGTAAGTAAGTTAAAATGATTAGATGCCATTGGGAATGCATATTTAATCAGTTAAATTGCCTAAATGTAAAATAGTTTGCAAATTAAATCTGAACCAAAAAGGTCAATTCAATTAGATTAGTCTGCTTCTGGTTCTGACCAGGAGGGAGAGCAGGTTACAGGTCACAGTTTCAGACGTTACGTGATTCCAGTTCATTTGCTGGAGCTGCTCACTCTCTCCTTGTGAAATTCCTTTGCATGTCTTGCTTGATACTGCTTTTTCAAAATTATTTTCTATTCCTTTCCACGTAACTTCTCAAAAATTTAGTTCTTTTCTCTTCTCTCTATACTTGAAAGCATCAAGCTACTCTCCTTGTACTCCGGGATAAACTGATCCAGAAAGGTACTGCCAAAATCACTAGTTGAGAACATTCTATAGCGTTTTCTATTGATGCACAGAAATTTTCATTTTTATATTCTACCTTCATGTTAACTATAAAGAAACTATCACCGAATGTATTTACAACAGAATGCATGCATTTATTTTCTCTTTCTCTTATTTCTGTTAAGGACACATAATGATAATGACAGAGTTGACATGAATTGCAACCTTGGAATTTCTTCCTTTGTCTCACTTCTCATGAGTTAATGATACCTAAATGTATTTCTAAAAAAACAGTTTTATTAGCACTTCATACACATGGCATACTATTCATAATTTGATCATATAAAGAAGAGTTAAACAATTGTCACCAGAGTCAATTCTGGAACATTTTCTTCTTCCCTGTATGCCTTGCTATGTAATTTTATCTAATTGTGGCAAAAATATACATGACACAGTATTATCCAATTAACAACTTCTATGTGTATAATTTGGTGGGAGGGAGCATCATTGCCTTCTGGTTGTCATGGGAGCTACCCAGCGCTGCTCTTGAGAGCAGCCACTGGATTTGAACCGCCAAGCCCCCGGGCCGCAGTCCTGCACTCAACCACATATGCCACTGGGGCTCAGCCCTCTACATGTATAATTAAATGCTACTGATTATACTCTTTGTGTTGTACAACCAGTATTGATATCCTTTTCTGAATTATCCCACCACCATTAACACCCTAAACAACAACTCTTTCTTCTTCACTCATGGTAACCATTGGTCAAGTTTGCGTTCCTTATTTTTTCTTTAGTAGTTTTCTTGCTGTCTTATTCGCATATCATAAACTTCCATGGTTAAAGCACTTTTAAAAATAGCTGCATATACAACATCATGATAGGTCTTAGTGATCCCTTCCTAGTTATTAAATTTTTCATTATTTCTGTGTAATGTCCCATATATGAAGCCCTTGTGGTATTGCTGGATAAGTATTGGCCTGATAAAAGATGATAATATCTAGTTCCATAAAAATTAACAGCCTCCAAAATGTCATATTCTGTTGCAATGAAACTAAATCAATTTGATAGCAGTAGATTTGCTTTTTAATGTCCCATATGAAAAGTTCATGTATTTATGCGACAAAACTTAATCTAATTTCCATATGTGGTTGCATAGGCCAGTAAAGATATCATCTACATCTCTCCCTCCATGAAGTTCTAGTAAGGAAAAAGCAATGGAATATTGCAGATTAAGAATTTTATGTTTCTCTTAAATAAAATCTAAAAGTAAAATGCATTTCTTTAAGATTGCTCTGTGTTCAAAGAATATTCCAGTTAAAAAGAAATTTTACCTAAAGGTGCAATCTATTTTCTTAAATGTACTAATACAAAATCAACATCACACATTTTTAATTATTTAAAGTATGCATATCATGTAGTATCCTGTGAGGCCAGGTCCAGGTTGTGTCACCATTATGGTAATTTGCCTTACTACAACAATATTCTTAAGAGTTTTTATAGTAGCATCCATTAGAAAATGTCATTAGAAAAGATATTCCATAAACAATTATGCTCTTTAAAAATATTCCTATTTGGCTGAGCCCCGGTGGCGTAGTGGTTGTGCGGAGGACTGCGGCCCACTGGGATGGAGGTTCAATCCCAGCAGCGGCTCCAAAGGGGCAAAGGCTGACCCTCCTACTCCCACCACCAGAGGGAAGTGATGCCCAAAACACAAAAACAAACAAAAATATTCCTATTTACTGTCTCCTTATTTCAAGAAGAAAAAAATAATAAGAGCAACAAAACAAGACATAATTTTGTTCACCAGGTAAGGAAGCATTTTGTGTCCTGAATTATTCATAGTTTTAAATTAAACCATGTGTAATTTCTTTAGTTTTTCTGTGAAAGCAATACTTTTGGGATGATCCATTTGTCTCTGTAACTCCCAACTTCCCTCTTACAAGTTTTCAGCCTAAATTTATACTATATGCTGTGGAAACAACATTCTTTTAAAGGCCTATAATTCTCATCTCCAGTTTTCCTAAATCTTCAATGTGGACAGTTACAAAAGCATCCTAGTGCTGTCACTAATATGTCAGCTGCTTGCTTTGTATAGTTCTATGTAAGATTAGTTAAAGATTTAACCATTTAAAGAACAAAACAATGTGTCTGATGGCAATTTGTAATTGCACACATGTGTAGGTAAATTGTTTCTATTAGGAATGCTCTATATATACAGTTTAGAATGATATATAGTTCATGTATCAATAGTGCCATGCAGTCAATGTTCACAATGATCCACTGCAGGTTTCTGAGACTATAACTACTTCCAAGAGTAAAAAGCCCCAAATATGGGAGAATTTTAACTAAGTGTATTGACAATTTTGATCAAGTTTTCTCTATCTTTTTATCAAGTCCAGTTAGTAATTTTTTTGGTAATTCCATAAGTCTGCTTCAGTGTTCCAAATTCTCAAACTATAAGAAAATGTTTGAAAGCATTGATAGTAGTGATCCCTTACATGCACAGGTTTATTTCAAGCAAAATATGTCTTTGAGATGACTGGATGATTGTGGATGAATTTTAAGAGTAATACATGTGACTCAGGTGCTTTTCAAAACTAAATTCACTGCCATGTAGTCAATTCTGACTCATAGTGACCCTTTAGAACAGGCCACTTGACCCTCTGAGTTTATGAAACTGTAAATCATTATGAGAGAAGAAAGCCTTTTCTTTCTACCACAGAAGTCTGATGGGCCAATGCTATCAAGTATTCTCTTTAGGGTGCCTTTAAAAAGATAGCGATTTCAAAGATCTGCCCAGCTAGTTAAATTCAAATCAGAAAGCTCAGCTAAGAACAATATAGTGACTGTATTTCTTCTTCTTCTTCTTCTTCTTCTTCTTCTTCTTCTTTCTTTTTCTTCTTCTTTTTCCTCTTCCTCTTCCTCTTCTTTTCTTTTAGGTTCTAAAGAGGTACTCTCAATAGATTTCCTTAAAGGACACAGGGTGATCACAGGAGGTTTACTAAACTGTTTTAAGAAACTTGAAGACTTTATTTCTAAAAAAAGACCATGGAAATTGCTGGTGTTCTCACCGTAACTTCTCATTTGCCAAGAGGAACAAAGACTATCTTCCTGTATTTTTTTTTTTAGGAAATCTACAACTCCACCCTACAACTTTGATCTTGCTTCTTCAGATTTATTTTTGTCACTCCAAATTAAGGAGTGTTGAAAAAGCAACACAATTGAAATTCCCTGAAGATGACAAAATTATTTTAATGTGTTTTAAATCAGAGTATAGAATTATTCTGGGAAAGGGCTACAGCTATAAAAATACCACCTTTGAAAGTACATTGACCTAGTTGAAGACAATATTAAGAAAGAATGACTACATCTTTGGTTATCTTTGCTTACATATTTCTATTTTATAGCAATATTTTTACTTTGCCACATATGAATAGACATCATTTTCCACTTTTCTATGTTCTGTCTCACTGTTTATTATTCACAAGCACATACATGCACGTGTGAGCACACACACACACACAAATATACACACATTTCGTTCTAATGATTTAATCTTTTATTTTACCAGTTTGTTACTGGTGGTTAAAAAAACAATAAGGCAGCATAAAATTTTATTCAGACTTACAAGAATGATCGAAATTATCCAAAATAAGAGCTCAATGGGAATACAAAGTATAGAACACACTCCTTTTCAGGAAGAGACTGAGACAGATTCATCTTTGTATTAGGAAAAAAATGATGTGTTCATTTTATAACAAGCTTTCATTTTAAGTTTAGCCTGTTCAATATATGGTGAATGCAAGAGAAAACATTATATATGCAGAGGAAAGCATTAAGGACCAAGTTCATCTCATACTTCATCTATTGTACAGTTTGCTTTCTCCAGTTAGATAGAGCTTTATTAATTCACACATTCCAACTTTATTTGTAATAGTCATTGATGTGAAAGCATACAATTCTGCTACAAATGAAGGTCAGTATTTCAAATTGAACAGCCTTGCTTTATTAAAGACTACAGATTTGGAGACCCTATCCAGCAATTCTACTCTGCTTTCCCAGCAATAGTCATTGCACATCAGTTTGTTTTGATCATGACTAGGGAATGTATGTGCTATTCATCAGGAGCAATAACACAACTCTCAAACCAATGAGAAGGCTTCATCTTCAATTATGAAAGAGTATGTGTAGAAAGTTAAATTAATTGCAGTTTTCACTTTAATGTGTCTGAGGCTTAAATAAGAAAAAGGAAAAGGGCTATAGGAAAAAAAAATTGGAAATAGGATGCAGGACCTAAATATTATAGCAGATTCAGTATCTTCTATATGAACCGTAATATCAATTAATTAAAATCAGGAAGCCATTAAATACATCAGACAGGATCTCATTTACCTATTTCTTCATATCTGTTTCTCCATATCTTATTCCTTACTCTGGTTAGTTCCTGCTTACAAAATTGCAAATTGAATTCTAAAGGCACGTGCATTCAAGACCTGTGAAAATAGTAAAGATAACAAATAAGCAAAAGCTCTCACATTATGCATTTTGACCCTCAAAAATAATACTATTAACCAGAAGCAAGCGTCATCTTTTACAAGTCCGTAATTATTCAGGTTTATACTCAATTATCATTTATCCATATTATCTCTTTCAGGAATTTTTTTTCCCAATAAGGTGAAGAAATACTCTATAATCTCCTTCTATTGTGCTTAGAATAACAACCTCTTTCTTTTTGTATAAAAAAATGCCTATTTTCTAAGTTTACTTCATGGCCTACAAACTTACTAAGACTGCACTTATTTTAAAAACATGTAAAGCTGAATGTAAAACAAACAGCTACAAACAAGATGAAAGGAGGTCAAGTCAGATAAGCAATGTTGAGAATTATAGTCTGAGTCCTTTTGAAATGTTTAATGTATATCTAACAGTGTATATGGAAAATTTGTGTTATTACTATTTAAAATAGTAAAAGAAAATCAATTCTTTGTATAGGTATAATTCAAATATATGTTTATGTATAATCATTCCATTCTTTGATGAGCATAAAACATTATTGCTTTGAAGGAACATAATTAGTTATTCAGGATAATCACTTCAGTAACAATGAAATTGTGCCCATATTGGGCTGAGCCCTGGTGGTGTAATAGTTGTGCGCGGGAATGCAGCCAACTGGGTTAGAGGTTCAAATCCAGCAACAAGGCTGGGCCTCCTACTCCCACCACCAGAGGGAAGTGATGCCTCTGCCCCACCCCCACCCCACCCTGCAAAAAAAAAAGAAAAAGAAAAAGAAAAAGGAAATTGCGCCCATATTGGGTGAAAGGGGATATGGGGGAGTAAGCACAATTTGAATTTATCATAGTAGAGCTGGGATTTTAAACCATGTATCCTTTTTTTCTCCTCTATCATGATTTCTATAGTTTTATGGAAAAAGTGCTGCTTCAGATCATTAGAAATCTAGTAAAATTTAACTAAATCAGTCCAGTTATTTTTTGTCCTCTACTAAAACAACCTGGCTTTCTCTACATTTGGAAACAAACAGATTTAGTACAAAACCTCAATTTTTCAAATTAAAGCCGCTTTACAATTTCCATTTATCTCTAGCATTTTAAACCCCCCCAAAAAAGAATTGAAAAATAATCAAAAACCCATTAATTCATGCAGATGTTCCATGGCTATAATTGTCTCATAAAACTCAGAATGCCTTTTGAGTATGTTCTTATAGGAAAGATTCATGCAAGCATGCTATGCCTTATTTTTGTGAAAACTGGTTGGTGTGAATCTTCTATAAGTTACTCTAATGATTTTCATGAAATGTTGGATTGTTATAAGACTTGAAAGAGCCTCCCAATAAAATGATTAATAAAAAAGTATTGTTAACTTTAGAATAAAGATTCTGCTTCATGAGTTTATTATGATTACTAAAAGTTTATATCAGATAAATGTTTTTTTGAGCAAGGCAACAAGGTGAAATACTTCAAAAAAATATCACAGAGAGAGAGGGAGGGAGAGAGCTAAGCCATCCACCTAGAACATAAAATCTTCACAATATTCCCTGTTGCATTAGTCCCCACTGGTTAATTGAGCTGACTTGTAGTAAATGACTTGAAAGCTGACCTAATCTCTAAATACTGCTCTGTTAAATACTATGTATTCTGTGTCTTCTATTTACTTTCATGGAGTCGATATTTCTCTACTCAATTGCAAACCAAGTTTTGTATTCCCTTATTCCCTTCCTTAGCAGAGCAAAAGCAATTTTCTTTAAATAGAAAAAAAAAAAACTGTAATACTTGACTGCTGCCCTGAAACCCCTAACCACCTCAATTCCCCCTAGTTTTCAAAGGAAAAGATTAGAAATGCACATAACAGCAACTTTCATAAGCCCATTGAACCTGAAAAACTAAAAAAATCTTGTTGAGTGTGCTTCAGCTCACAAGAGAATCTAAAGCAGTTCAGAAATATTTCACAGAATTAGTGATCACACAGTAGGAAGCAAATAAATCAAACAGAAGAACAAAAGGGGAAACCAGAATGGAGTCAAAACTGGAGAGTATATTTATTTTATATATAGAAATTAAATATCACTTTAATCTAGTATAAAATACATGCATACACTTGTAAATGAGAAATTTTGTTTTTTTCCAATTTATTTTTTCTAGACTTAGATTATTTTCTAATTTTCTAAATTATTGATAATTTTGACTTTAGCTCTTATCAAATCTTTCTAAATAGCTCATTTATTTTTACTTTGAAAAATCCCATGGTCATGTAGAATTTCAGAAATTGCCTGAGAAAAGGCGACTGCTTTGTAAATTTATTAGGGACCAATTTAAAATTTAGAAAACAGGATTATAAAATGAAAGGTAAATCCTGAATTGATAGACAGTCAAGGGAAACTTCCATTTCAACATATGCAGTTATTTTATTATGTGTTTCAAATTTCATATTGTATTCTCTGTATTTTAGCTTCTCAATTAGACGAAACTTCATTGATTATAGAATCCATGCTAGATGTGTTGGCCTGTCTTCTGAGGCCATTAACATAGCAGTCTATTATGAAAACAGTGAATGAGAAAATAAAGGAGAGTAAAAAAGAAAAGAGTAAAGGAGCTAAAATATACATATTTATTGTCAATGAGAAACTTTGAAGTGATGGAGTCATAATCAGGAAAGGAACAACACATGTTTTGCAGTCAGGAAAAAATTCAAACAGATGTTCTATTTCTGTGATGATATATTTCAAATATATTTTGTAGAGACATAGGAAATATAGGCCATCTACTTCACAAACATAATTATTGAATAATATTAAAATGGTTTTAAAATCCTGTAAAATTATGAGTGAGATACAAATTTTCTTGATAACATTTATATAATTAGTCCCCCATATCAGAACTGAGGTAATCAACTGACAAGACAAAAATTGCAATATTCGGTCTCCTTCAATTATATTGGGAAATACATTTAGAAACAAAAGATAAATCACTCTTAGTGTAATGTGGTCACAAGCCAAAATGAAATATCAAGCATAATTGTGATTTTTTAAATTAAAGATAAATCTGACTAATTTTTCACTCTCAGCACTTAGACACTTGAATCAAAGCAACACTAAGAAAAAAGTAATTGGGAAAAAACCATAAATAAACACACATATTTAGAATGAAAATAGAAAGATGCTGCTTAGAACCATACACTGTGACGTGTATAAAAACAGTTGCTTTATAATGGATTCAGACTCCTGGTAATCCCTGAGAATAGAACTAATTATGTTACAGAGAGATTTTTTTTTTCATTTAAGTTGTTTTATTGGGGGCTTCTACAGCTCTTATCACAATCCATACATACATCCATGGTGTCAAACACATTTGTATACATGTTGCAATCATTATTTTCAAAACATTTTATTTCTACTTGAGTCCGTGACATCTGCTCACTTTCCTCCTCTTCCACTCTTCCTCTCTCATGATCCCCTGATAATTTTTGTTTTTTATGTATCACATTGACTGCTATCTCCCTTCACCCATTTTTCTGTTGTCTGGGCCCCTGGGGTGGCATTATATGCAGATCATTGTGATGTCTTATGTGCACCTCTCTCATATATATATATATATATATATATATATATATATATATATATATTTTACTGATTGTTCTACTCATCATTCTCAAAACATGTGCTCTTGCACTTGAGCCCTTAATATTAGTCCCCATCCCTTCTCCTCTGTCTCTGCTCCCCCATCCCCACCAACCCTCAACATTTTATAAATTATTATTGCTTTATCATATCTTACTGCATGACATCTCACCTCATCCACTCCTCCAATGTCCATGCTCCAGATAGGAGGTTATGTGTAGATCCTTGTAGTTGACTCCCCCTCTCTACCTCATCATCCCTCCACCCATCTGATACCTCCACTCTCACCAGTAGTCCTGAGGGCATCATCTGTCCTAGGTTCCCCATATTTTCAGTTCCCGTCTTTATCAGTATACCTCCTCCAGTCCAGCTAGATTTGTACCATAGAACTGGGACCATGATAGTTGTGGGGAGGAAGCCATCAGGAACTAGAGGAAAATTGTATGTTTCATCACTACCTCACTGCACCTGGACTGGCATGGCTCCTTGCTGTGCCTTCCTAGTTTAAATGGGTGTCCAGTTGCCCACAAGTGGGCCTTGGGTCACCACTCTGATCTTCCCCTCATTCGTAGTGATGTGGTTCTTTTTCCTTGATGTTTGATATCTGCTCCCTTCGACTACCCATGATCACACAAGCTAGTGTGCTTCTTCTATGTGGGCTTTGCTGCTTCTGTGCTTGATGGCTGCTTGTTTACCTTCAAGCCTTTAAGACTCCAGATCCTTTATCATTTGTTAGCTGGGCACCAATGGCTTCCTCCGCCCTGTCTGCCTCTGCACCCTTTTGTCCTCAGTAATCATGTGAGGAGGGTTGAACACATAATGACATGATTTTTGGACTTTGATACCTGATCTTTCCATACCTCATGGTCACACAAGCTGTTGTGTTTCTTGTATGGTGGGCTTTGTTGCTTCTGGCTTATATGACCACTTGATAACCCTCAAGCATTTAAGACTTCAGACACTTTTGATAACCATGTACCTTCAGATTTCTTCAATACTCATGCTCATGCCCCCAACATATCTTCAGTATCCTCTCAGGAAGATGTGCACACAGTGATATGATTTTTTTTTTCCTGTTTGGTACCTGAAACCTAATCTCTTTGAAACCTCGTGGCCACACTGGCTTGTGTGCTTCTTCCAAGTGGGATTGGGTACTTCTCAGCTAGATGATCATTCATTTATCTCCAAACTTTGAGACCCCGGACCCTATATCCTTTAAAAGCTGGGTGCCATCAGCTTTCTTCACCACATTTGTTTATGCATATATTTGACTTTGGTGATTGTTTTGGTCCAGTGAGCATCTTGGAACACCAGATTAATAGAACAAATTGTTCTTGCATTGAGGTGGAGCCCCAAGGTTCATTTGCTTTCTTATAAATATCTGTACCTGGATTTATTCCCTCCTTATCATAAATATTTATATTGACATATGTACATGCCTGTGTTAAGACCTCTGCAAGTGTCCTTTGCCCTTTTAGTTCTTTCCTCTATTTCCTTCTATCTTTCCCATGTCCCACTATCATGCTCAGTCTTCACTTGAGTTTTAGCACATCCTCTCTGTTACATTACCTTTGCTTAAGCCCTATCAAGCCCCCTACACCCTCCTCGCCACCAATTCCAGACAACTTTTTGTTCCCCCATCTCTGAGCCTGTCCTTGTCCCCCTCCATCTTCTTCTTCCCTCGTGTCCCCCAGGAACCATCAGTCCAGTCATTCTCTCCTCTTAACTGTCCATCCAGGAGTGTTTACTTCTTGATTTGGTCCATTTTGGGGACCCAGACCACATAATTTCCCCAACATGTAACCCATGAAATGTCATCTGTTGCTGTCTGCTTCTGTAGGGAGATAGTGTGACATGTCGTGTTGTTGTTTGCCCAGTGCCCTGTTAATATATAGGAGGCTTCTGTTCCATAATTATCTTGTTGGTTACACTTACCTCAGGGGACTCATGTTGTACTCCTCCTTTTGTGATTGACTTATTACACTTAGCATAATTTCCTCCAGCTTTTCCCATGAGAAGACAGGTTTCATGTGCTTATCAGTGCCTCTGAGTGAAGGATAGTACTCCATTGTGTGTATGTGCCAGAGTTAGCTGACCCAATCATCTATAGATGGAAATTTAGATTGCTTCCAACTCTTCTAGATAGTGAATTGCACTGCAATAAACATTGGTGTGCATACAACTGGCTGTGGTTTATTTCTTACTTCTTATTGGGTAGATACCCAGTGGAGGGATAGTTGGGGCATAAGTTAGCTCAATTTCCATTTTCATTAAGTATCCCCAGACTGCTTTCCATAGTGGATGTACATATCTATAGGACCCCCAGCAATGTAGAAGTGTTCCTATTTAGTCTCATTCCCTTCAACATTTGTTGCCCTCTGATTTTCTGATTTGGACTTGTCTCAAAGGTGCTAGATGTTATCTCATAGTTGTTTGAGCTGCATTTCTCTGATGGCTAATGATAAGGAACATTTTCTCATATGTTTTTAGGCCATATGGGTCTCCTCCCTAGTGAAACTTCTCAGTTCTTTTCCTCATATCTTCAAAGGGTTCATTGTTTTCCTCTTTTTGCAGACAAGGACCTTATTTTAGATTTTCATAATAAGCCCTTTGTCTATTGTGTCATTGCTAAAAATCCTCTTCCAGGCAGTTGGTTGCCTAGTTAACATCTTGGTAAAGTCCTTTGATTCACACAGGTGTTTTATCCTTAGTAAGCCTCATTTGTCAATTTCAACATCTCCTGTATGTGTACCCTGCCCTATTGTAGTCAGCCTTTGTATTCCCTGGGCCAAGGTTCTTAGATTTTTCCTTATTCTTTTGCTAATAATCCCAATAGTTTAGGGTTTTACTTTTAGATCTGTGATCCATCTTGAGTTTGGTCTTGTGTATGGGGTGAGGTTGTGTGTTAGTCCGGGTAGACTAGAGGAACAAATTTATAGAGTTTGCTCTTGTGCATGGGGTGAGGTAGTGTGTTAGTCCCGGTAGACTAGAGGAACAAATTTATAGACATGCATATCGATATAGGGAAAAGGCTTATATATAAGAGAAATAGGACACTAAGAAAGCATCCCAATACAGGCCAGTACAAAATCATATGTCTGATATTAACCCATATGCCCGATATCAGTCTATAAAGTCTCCTTCCAACTCACAAAGTCACAGGTCAGTGGGTGCAGAATGCTGGCGCTGGCAGGGGTCTTCCCATGGCTCCTCGCTTCCAGGGCTCAGGTCCATCAACAGCATCCAGTGGTGGTAGAAGCAACTCAGAGCTGGCAGAGGTCTCCACGTGGCCTCTCCAGCTTCAGAGGTCTGGTTCCATCAGGGTAAAGTCATGTGGTTTCTCCTCCGGATCCTCCAGGTCCTGGGACTCTGCCATCTTGTCTCATCTGTAGTTCATTGTCTCTGAGACTGACTCCCAACAACTGGGGAAGATAGCGTCTCATCTTCATGAGGGAAATATCGTGAGATTTCCCAGATGTATGAGGAGAAAGCCATGCCCACACAGAGACCTCATTGGCTACTCAATGGCTATCTCCAGATTAACAGACTAGACTCCTCCCCTACATCTCAATCATGAAATTAACATAAGCACATGACTGCCACAGGTAGAGATCCTGTTTCATTTTTCTACATGTGAATTTACATTGTTTCCAGCACCATTTGATAAATAGGGCATCCCACTCCCATATGATGCCTTGGGAAACTTTGTTGCTAATAGGTTATCTATATTCTGATGGTTTTATTTCTCAGTTTTGTATTCTTTTCCATTGGTCTGTGTATCTGTCATGCCAGTATCATGCTGTTTTCACCAGTGTGGCTTTGTAATAGGTAAGATAAAAGTAAGATAGTAAAGTAAGATAGAAAGTAAGATAAAGCTAGACTTCCAATTGTGTCCTTCTCCTTAAGAAGATCTCTGGGGAGGCATTGCTTTCTTTCAGCTTCTGGTGATATTAGTCCACTCTACTCTTCTCTTCAAGGTTTATGTTGATAGCTCTGCACATATTCTAACCCAAGAGGCCTTGTATGTGACCAGCTTCCTTCTCTTGCTGCCCTTAGGATTTTCTCTTTTCCTCAATGTTGGATAATTTAAATATTATATGTTGTGATAGGTAAGCTTGTGGTGCCAACATGGCCAAAGATGATTGATATGTCTGTTGTGATGACATGGCCAATGAAGACACATGATCACTTGAAAGGCGGAGATAGGAAAGGCTTGGCAAGCTTCGCCTTGGTCTCTTGCTTTTGGATCTTCAGACTAGCAGGCTGCTTTTTTTCGTCCTGTCCCTCAACCTCCAAGCATCACTACCCGTGGGACACCTAATTGTAGATTGTGTCACTGTGAGTTGAGGTTTATTCAAGTTCTGCTTTGCCATGCTCCTGAAATATATAGTTCTTTAACTGGAGACTATTTGACTCTGACTGTTGGTGACCTGCTTTGCTGTTTGCCAATAATTCAGATGCTGTTCTTTTGCATAGCATCTGTCATTGATCTCAGGTTTTCTTCCACCTCATATAATTTTGTTTGATTGCCTCTCCTTTTTGCTAAAGTCTGCTGATTGTCTTCAAGTTTACTGATACAGCTCTCTGCCTCCTCTGATCTATTTTTGAGATCAATGATCTTGTGTGAAGCTTTGGCTACTTTCTCTGTTAATTCCTATATTTCCCTTTGGTACATGAACTTCATGGACTCTATCGTGGACTTTGTGACTTCTATCATGACCTTCATCCCCTCTATAACTTCATCCTTAATCTCTGTAGCTTCCTTCTTCTCCTGTACTACTCCAAGTAATCTTCTGAAATTTTATTTCATGGCAGGTCCACGTCAGATTCTTCTATGAGTGTCGTTAGTTCTGTGGTTGTGCTTTGTCTTTCTTGTTTACTTATTGTGAATGATGTGGTATGTTGGTGTTTATGTGATGATTTTGAAGAGGTGGGCATCAGATTTCTAGGAGACCAAAGAGCCTTTCCTTTTCTCACAGTGTGATTGACAATTGTGTTTTCAAAGGCTACCTTTGGCCTACTATGGAGGTAGGTCAGGCTGCTGCGTAGGTAGGTATTGAGGTAATTCAAATATCAGCAACGGTAAGAGGTGGTGGGCACCATTGGGTACAGCTATTATAAACTGAATTTAACTAATGGATAATTCAGGTTGAATGGTAGGCTATAAGAGACTTTTGGGTGGGTGTCGGTGTTGATTGGACCTAAAGTCATGTGACCCTCCCTGGACTGTGGGAGCTCCTAGAACTGGGTTGCTGATCCTTTGTATTTCCAGAACCAGGCTAAGTCGAGGGGAGGAAGCCTTCTGGACCTGGTAAGCACTCTCCACTGATTTGCTCCCTCTGTGGGTCTGCAAAGACTAATCCACCACTCTGGGTGAGATACCTCTAGGATGGTTTTTAAGGCCCTGGCTTGTGACTCTGCTACCCTACAGCCTCAGGATCAGTGGGCAACAGGTCTGCACAGTAGGAACCTTGTCTCTGCTTTCCCACAGATCCCATCAAGTTCACCCTGCAGGGCCTTTTTGGGCCTGTCCATAACCCAGACACCACCCCCCCTCCCCACTGCCCCGCCATTGCTGAGACAGGTGTGTCATGCAGCGTGTGGATGCATTGGCTGCAGGAAGCACGTTTTTTTTTAAGGCGACAAGTTTTAAGAAGCCTAGTTACAATGACCATTTTCTCCTGTCTCTGGATAAGTTAACACTGCAGGGCCTGATATGCCCTGGGCTGTGCCTCAGATTCCTGACACTAAGGAGGGAGTGACATATGGTGTGCCTGCAAAGGCCAGGTGTAGAGATTGCAAAAAGTGTACCTGAAAAGCCCAGTTCTCATTATTCACTTGTGCCAGCTAGGGGCAAGACTGTACCTCAAGCCCTATCGCCCCTCAGACTCCCCCTGCTATGACATGGCTGTGTGGCTTCCTTGCCTTATTGACAAAGCGGCCGACGGTTCTCAGAGGTCTCAGCAAGGGCACGTTTCCTGAGGAAAACAGACCCGCTCTCTCTGTGCCCCTGATTGCCACTAGACAAAGCAGAGCATGTCTCACATCCCATCCAGGTCCCTTTTCCCCTGCAAACCCGGTTACTTCACCGCAGGCACTAATCACTGCTAGGTCAAGTGGAGCGTGGCTTTCAGGCCTCCCAGCCAAGTCTCTATGCGAAAATCAGCCCACTGTGCTCCAGTTCTGGCTGCAGCAGATCGCCACCACATAAAGGGGCACAAAGCTTCATGCTCTAGCAAGGTCTGCTGTCCTGCAGAAAACCCAGCTATTTCGTGTGTAAGTTCCAAACGCCTCTAGGAAAGCAGTGTGAGACTTTCCCGTGTCCCAGCCAAGTCTCCCCACACGTGAAAATCAGCCCAGTCCACACCTGTCTGAGCTGCGGCCGATGATTGCCACACAAAGTGGCACTTGGCTTCATGATGTAGCACAGTCCCTTCTCCTGCGGACAACCAGGCTAGTTCATGTGCAGGTCCCTATCACCTCCCAAAATCGGGGAACTAAGGCAGGGCAGCATGATAACTCCATGCAAGTACGTGAGTTAGAGTAGCTGGGTTTCCTGGCGCCCAGGTGAGGCAGGGTGTGACGCAGGTCTCAGGGGAGATGGTGGGTGGGGAAAGGTGAGCCGCCCTTCTTATGGGACCCCAGAATGGTGGGAGCCTAACCCTGCCAACAGGGCAAGTGTGGCTGCTTGGGTACAGGAGGCGACCCTCTCCCCAATGCTGGGTATACCAGCCCAGGCAAGCAAAGCTACCATGGTTTGGGTCCTGGGACCCTGGATGCTTGCTAGGAGGGAGCAGAGCGGAGTTGCTGTTAGCCCCGTGCATGGAGGAAACCGTGGGACTCGGGCGCAGCTCCCCTGGGTGAGAGTCATGAGGGGACCGCTGCTATGTGGTGGTCAGACCCGGCCTTGGGGGGCTCCACACACGGGCAGCATCAAGCCGTGGATGGGAGGAAACGCTGTCTAGTGGTGAGGGACACAAAGGTCGCCCAGCCGGCGGGAAATCCCCCATATATGGACTCGGACCCCTGGGCCTTGAGACAAGCAGATGTGGGGCAGGGCCCCTCCTAGACAGGGAGGCCCACTTGTAGGGACTTTTCCACTCACCACATTACTTCCAACTTGACCTCTCGGATACCAAACTCATCAGAGCTCCTTGTTTGGGCTGCTTACCTCGGTGCCATCTTGACCCCTTCCCGGGGATAGCTTTTAAGTGGACAAGATAGATTAATTCTACAGCAATGTTGAATTTTGCACATAAATGTCAGAACTTTAAGATTAATCAAGCTATTCTATGCCTTATTATTTGGATGAAAACTCAATTTTGATAAAATAAAAAAATTATCATTGCCATCGTGTCAATGATGACTCTCAGCGACCGCTGTAGGGTTCGGAACCTCTGTCTGTGGAAGTATAAGGTCCGGTCCCTCACCTGTCAAGCGGCTGCTGGTTTCAGAGTGCAGACCACTAGGAATGCAGCCGACACTCTGACCCCCATCCCACCAGATTCCAGCAAGAATATCCATATCTCTGTACTCCACACATAACAGTCTTAAGTTTAATTAATTAAAGATGGAAGTAGTGTTTTTTCCAGTTATAACTAATATGAACATTTACTATACACCTCAATATGATGACATTTTCAATGAATTTGTAAAAGAATGCAATTTGCCAAAATTTTTCTTTAATGCATATTTTAATAATCATATGATGAACAAACATTTCCACTTCTTGATTTGTGTGCAATGTTTTAACTTGAAGAAAATTATCTAACTATTATCTAATTATTCCAAAATATGAAAAATATTATGAACACATTAAAGGATTATAAAATAAGAATGTCTATTCACTAAACAACTCAACCAAAAGATGAAAATTTGACATGCTTCACTGTAAAAGATGGTTAATAAATTCAAACAAACCCATGCTAAAAATTAATGTTGAGCTTATAGATTTTTAAAAGCATTTTAAATAGGGAAAATTGTTTTAAAACCTTATAAACCTTGGTTCTATATTTTTAAAAGAAACATTGCTATTGAGGGCACATAAGGAGCCCGTAACATTAATAATACTAGAACAAGAAACAAATCCTGCAAATTCTACATAATCTCACAAGTATTGTTCAGCTCTCTTCCTCTTCCTCCCTTCTTATCTTTATCCCTGTGGGTGTGGGATGCTGGCCCCTCCCCCAACCTGTTCTCTGCCATGCCCACTTCTAGAAAAGGAACCCATCTGACTCTGGTTGCTTCCAGCTCTGTAGCTCTCTCTTTTCTTGCATCCTTCCGTGCATCCACGCTGTTCTACAGGTTGGGTGCTTTGTGGTAGGAACTGCTTGCCCACTCCGGTTTCTGTGGAGACAAGACCAGTACTCTCCGCGCACACCCCCCCCCCCCCAGGTAGATTAGTGCCCTGTTCCCTCTGTTAGCCTTTCCTTTTTGAACTCCCTTTTATCTCCCTATCCCCTCTACCCCCTCATCTTTCTCCCATTCCTGTGTTGCATCCAACGTGTACCTCCCTGGGTTTGGTCCTCCCTCCTCCCCTTACCCTACTTCTTGGACCAACTGTTATGGTACAGAAGTTTTCTCTTTTATACTCACCATACTGTTTCTACTTACCTCAGGGGGCTCATGCAGTACATCTCCTTTTGTGATTGACTAACTTCGCTTAGCATAATTTCCTCCTTCATGTGTTCGTCCAAGCTTTTGAGTGAGGCATAGGACTCCATTGTGTGTATGTGCCAGAGTTTGCTAATCCATTCATCTACTGATGGAAATTTAGCTTGCTTCCACATCTTTGCGATTATGAATTGTGCTGCAATAAACATTGGCGTGCATACCACTGTCTGTGGTTTATTTCTTGCCTCTTCTGGGTATATACCCAATAGTGGCATAGCTGGATCGTTGGGTAGTTCAACTTCCATTTTCATTAAATATCACCAGACTGCTTTCCACAGTGGCTATACATATCTGCACGACCACCAACAATGTAGAAGTGTTCCTATTTCACCACATCCCCTCCAGAATTTGTTGCACTCTGATTTTCTGATCTGGGCTAGCCTTAAGGGTGTTAGATGATATCTCATGGCTGTTTTGATTTGCATTTCTCTGATGGCTAGTGAGCGGGAGCATTTTCTCATATGTTTATTGGGCATTTGAACCTCCTCTCTAGTAAAACTTCTTTTCAGTTCTTTTTCCCATTTCTTCATAGGGTTATCTGTTTTCATCTTCTTGCAGGAGACGAGGGTATTGTAGATTTTTGTAATAAGTCCTTTGTCTGTTGTACTGTTGCTAAAAATCCTCTTCCACTCTGTGGATTGCCTGGCTACCCTCTTGGTAAAGTCCTTTAATGTACACATGTGTTTTATTCTAAATAAGTCCCATTTGTCAATTTCAGGTTCCCCTGGATGTGTACCCTGTCATGTTGCAGTTAGCCTTTGTATTCCCTGGGTCAAGGTTCTTAGATTTTCCCCGATTCTCTCGCTAATGGTCCTGATGGTTTGTGGTTTTACTTCCAGGTCCATGATCCACCTCGAGTTTGTTCTTGTGCAGGGGGTGAGGTAGAGATCCTGTTTTATTTTCCTACATGTAGATTTCCATTGTCTCCAACACCATTTGTTAAATAGAGCATCACCCTCCCACTTGATGTTTTTGGGGCCCTTGTCAAAAATCAGTTGTCTATATGCTAGTGGTTTTATTTCTGGGTTTTCTATTCTTATCCATTGATCTATGAACCTGTCATTATGCCAGTACCATGCTGTTTTGCCCACTGTGGCTTTGTAGTAAGTGTGAAAGTCAGGTAAAGCCAGCCCTCCGACTGTGTTCTTTTCCTTGAGGAGGTCCCTGCTAATTCTGGGCTTTTTCCCTCTCCATATGAAGTTGGTTGTCAATTTTTCAGTTCTCTGAAGAAGGTTGTTGGTATTTGGATCGGGATAACATTGAACTTATAAAGTGCCCTGGGTAGGGCTTTTACCCAGTTATCCAGCATTTGGACAGAGTTATGTGTGCTAGCCTTTCTCCTTCCAGACATAGATATTATTCCTGGAAATGAGCCTGTCCCTACTCCTGCTATTGATTACATGGCAGGAAGAGCTAAAGAGCAGTGCGACTAATTGCCCTATTTGTAAGATTAGAGATCAGTACTGCAGTGGCCTTTGCCACTGCAGGATACCAAATTATCTAGGCAGCTAATCTCAGATATGCAGGCTTCATCAAGATTTGCAACATCAGATAGATTCTTTAGTGGAAGTAGTATTACAAAATAGAAGAAGTTTAGATTTACTTGCTGCAGAGCAGGGAGGTATTTGTTTGGTTTTACAGGAAAGATGCTGTTTTTATGCCAACAAATCTGGAATCTTAAGAGACAAAATCAAGCAGCTGCAAGAAGACTTGGAGAAGAGAAGAAAGGAGTTGACCACCAATCTACTGTGGACCGGGCTCAATGGACTGTTGCCTTACCTCTTGCCACTTTTGGGCTCCCTTGTTAGTTTATTGCTTTTGCTTTCATTATGGCCAGTATTATTCAACAACCTCATGGCATTTATTAAGTAACAGATTGAGACCATTGAAGCAAGGCCCCTGCAAGTTCATTATTGTCGCTTGAAGATGAGCGATCTCGAACAGAGTGGCACACACAACTAGTATGTGATAAGACCCTCTGCCTCCGTGAGCTGAACTTGACAGCCAATGACGGGTAAGATCAGGAGCACTCTTTACCAACCTAAGACAGGCCATGGTGACATTACAAGGCCATTGACCAATGACGGGTAAGGACTGAGTGTGTGTCCTGACCACCTAAGACAGGCAGAGTTCCCGGGAGGATATTACTTGAAAAAATAAAAAAGGGGGACCTGTCAGGAGCCATACAGCCCGGACATGCTTGACCTGGCTACAGGCCGGATATGCCTGAACTCTGTTGCAGTTTGTTGCCTGGGGTTTGCAGTTTGTCGCCTTTGTAACTGTAAACAGCCCTGGCCTTTGAAGCTTGACTTGCAGCTGTGCTGTCATTCACTTGTTAATTTTGATGATCACTATATGCTAATTGCCTAAGCTTGCTTGCCCTATAAAACTAGTTTACTTCTCCCAAATAAATGAGACTTGATCAAAAAAAAAAAGAAAAAAAGAAAAAAAAAAGAAACATTGCTAAAGAAAAAATAGGTATCTTGGATTTTTAACTTAAATACACAGGAAATCTCAAGATGAAAGAACTGAAGACAAACTTCAGGCCTAGATTTGTCATATTGAAGGGTTCTATGCCCAAATGAAAAGATCCTTGGTGGCATTGGCCTGCTAATCCCAGTTACCATCTGGGAAACTCACAAGGGCTATTCTACTCTGTTGTATAAGGTCACTTTATGTGACAGCAAAAAAAAAAAGGAAGACTTTCGATGGATTGATAGAGCCACTGGAACAGGGGGCTAAATCATGAAAACAACGGTGAGGATGGTGCAGAACGGAGGGGCTTTTTGGTGCCATTATACCGACGCTTGCTGTGAGCTACCAACCAATGAGAGCAATATGTCCTAAGTCCTCGAGGAAGTATAGCCAGAATGCTCTTTAGAGGCCAGCATGGAGAGCCATTGTCTCACGGACTTTGGATAAGCTATGAGTGAAGATCAGCTTCTGGAAAGTACATCATGTTTGATATAGTAGAGGATCAGCAAAAAAGCAAACATAGAGGTCCTCAACAAATGGATTAGCACAGAGACTTCAGCATGGCCCCAACGATAACGGTCATCATGAAGATGACACGGGACTGCACCTAAGACTCTATGATTGGTTGTCCATAGACTCTCCGGGAGTTGTAACTGACTGTGGAGCACTGGAGCAGCCCCGGTGGTGCAGTGGTGAAGTGTGGGGCTGTGATCCTCGTGGTCCACCACAATTTGAAACCACCAGCAACCTCCCGGAGGGGAAGAGGGGGCTTTATACTCCTTTAAGTAGCTCTGGAAACCCACAGTGGTCTCTAGCTGAGTTGATCGAGTGATTCAATGGCCATGAGGATTGGTTTTGATTTTCAGAACAACTAACAGCAACCACATTAGGTAAATTTGCATCCTGGCATTCTATTTGCATCTTGAAAATCTGTAAACTTCTTTCTTTTGAGTAAAGAACATATTTGAGTGTATATATGTGTTTCAATTTTTTATTTATCAATGATCAATATGCCTTTGAATTTACGTGTTAATGAGATATATGCAAAAGATACATGTATACACACACCCAGGTTCAAGTTTGTAACATCCAACCACATGCATGACCATGGTTCCATAAGGATTCCTCCTCCCATTAGCCAAGGGAAGGGAACTTTGCTATTGTCCCTAATGATTTTAATTTCCCCAAATCCTGACTCTTACAGAAGGGTAACTTGTGGGTTACCACAAGGACATGAGGCAGAAAAGACAACTCTAGGTAGAGGCGTTCAGGCCTTGCCTGACTTCAAGTTGCACACCGTCCTGGCTTGCTTGTTCTGGCAAGGCTGCCACCCGGTTCTGCTACACTGATGGCCATTGCCCAATCTTCAGCAGGTACACTTTCAGCAGGTACACCTTGCTAATACCTCAAGCCTTTCCTACAGTTTCTCATGTTGTGGTGACCCCCCCCCCCACCCCAAACCATAAAATGATTTTCGTTGCTACTTCATAACTTCTATTTTGCTACCGTTATGAATCAGGCAACTCCTGGGAAAGGGTGGTTTCAACCCCCAAAGGGGTCACGACAAACAGAATGATAACCAATGCCTTAGAAGTAGCAATGGCAGGAGCAATCAGGAGGAAGTCTAGAAATAAACTCCCCTAAAGATATAGTATGGTATTTGCACAACATCCAAACTACATAATGTCTTATTTTACAGAACATTTTGTGGACATTAAGTGAAGTGCGCGCACACACACATGCAGCTTCAGAAAGTACATGGAAAAAATCTACTATATTTTCATTGAATTAATTAAATTAATAAAATAAAATTAATTAATTTTCTTAAAATTCTAATTTAATTTAATTAAATTCTAATTTAATTTCTAACTAAAATTCATTAATTTTTATAAATGTCTTGACTCTATCTTATACATGTATACACACATATATATGCATATATGTACACACATAGGGGGCTTCAGAAAGTTCAAGGGAAAATTCCTTTATGTATTAATTTCATTTTTCTGTGACATCCACTCTTCATGTACACACATGAAAATGAGCCAGAGTTTGCTACTGGGTTTTCAGTTCCTACATGTATTGGCTTATTTCCAAAGAAAAAAAACAACAGCAACATATTAAATATGGCTCTGTAATCAGTGAATGACGGTTAATAACAAGTTCTGTAAATAATGCACTTTTTATAGATTCATTAGGATGACTTTTAAAAAGTAAATCAAAACCATGACTTCCAATGAGTTTTTCACCAGTTAAATTCAAGGCAGAGATTTGGGTAGATGGTTATGGTAACTGTTTGGCTGGGGATCTCAAAAGAGTAATTTTCAAAAGTGAGATTTTCTTAAAAGCACAGGATGTTATGGATACCTATTAGAAAGTTCTGAGGAAATTGAAATCCAAATTTTTTGAGAAAAAGCGTGGGATATTGTGCTTTTATCCCTTTGAAAACAATGCACCTTTGATGGTAGGAAGGGCCTATAGGATTTCTTTCTTTTTCTGGGGCGTGGGGACTTAAAAATTTCATTGAGAAAACTTACCCCAGCATCTCCAGCCTGCAGGCACTTTAGATTTTATTTTGTTCTCCAAACTCAAGGAACATTGAAAAAGAACATCATTTTTGATCCTTAAGGTTGACAAATAAGTTTTTGATGTGGTATAAATCAAAGTATGTAAGGATTTTTAATGAAAGGTCAGAGTGGGAAATGGCTTTCAAAAGTCAAATACATGGAGAATTCAAAATAGATGGACATAAATGGAAATTATAGGTACATATTTTGAAAATAAAAGTTCATAAGATTTTGTAACAAAACCTTTTTCTATATTAGTATAAATAGAGGGCTTCAAAAGTTGGTTATTATAGGGAATTAAATTTTAAAATAAGATAAAATGGGAGATCTTGTAGACAACAATAAGCAGCATTCATCTATATTAAATATTTCACAGCTCAATGGTTACTATAATGATATAGGATACTGCTTATATCATTAATCATCCTAATACTACTTACAATATTTATTTCTCCAAGTGTTGCTTATTATTCTATGTTAATAAAATTGTATCCAAATCTTACAATGTGTTTTTGCTTTTATTATCAAAACATGAATCATTAAAATGAAATACATTACCAAATCAGTAATTTGTTAAAAACTAACATTTTAAAAATTCATTTTATTGGAGGCTCATATAGCTCTGATCACAATCCATACTTAGATTCATTGTGTCAAGCACCTTGTACATTTGTTGCTATCATCATTTTCAAAGCACTTTCTTTCTACTTGGGCCTTTGGCATCAGTTCCTCATTTTTATTCCCTCTGTTCCTCATGAACCCTGGAAAATTTATAAATTGATATTATTTTCCCATGTCTTACACTGACCGATCACCAATTTTTCTGTTGTCTCTCCTCCAGGGAGGGGCTTATATGTAGATCACTGTGATCAGTTTCCTCTTTCTCTCCCTCACCTTCCCCTTAACGCTCCTGGTCTTGCTACTCCCATTTTTGGTCCTGAAAAGTTTATCTGTAATAGATTCCCTGTGTTTGTCCTTTTTATCTGTACCTGTGTACATGCTCTGCTCTAGCCAGATTTGTAAGAAAACCATTATCATTTATTCTTATGTTATAATCCTATAATGATAGAGTAAGTATCAAATATAAAGCGTAGGTATTTGATCCGAGCCTTTATTTTTTGTCTATCAGTTTTGTGTCTAACATTCCTAAATATTTTTGGAATGTAATGGAAAAATATCATGTGGCGGCCATGTGCTCTTGTGTGAATTTCATGATTGGCGGTGGAGTCTAGCTTGTCAATCTGGAGATAGCCAATGAGACCTCCGTGTGGCCTTGGCTTTCTCCTGAGAATTCTGGGAAGCCTCGTAATACTTCCCAATTGAAAAAGAGAGATTTGACTGAGTTCCTAGAAGACGAACTACTGACAAGATGAGATGACAGCAAGCTTTTTGATTCCAATTCCTAGAGACTGGAGGAGCCAAAGAAGAAGCCACATGGGCTTAACCTGATGGAAGCAAACCTCTGGGGCAGTAGAAGCCACAGATGAATCCCTGCCAGGGCTGAGATGCTTCTACCACCAATGGATACTCCTGATGGAGCCTGAGTCTTAGAAACGAGGACCCATGGGGAGACCCCTGCCAGTGCAAAGAGGCTTCTATCCCAGCTGGATACACAAGACTCTGCACCCACTGGCCTGTGATTGTCCTTGTGTCATTACACATGCTTCCTAAGTTGGGAGGAGACTTTATAGACTGATAATAGACATATGGGCAAATATCGGACTTATGACCTTGGACTGGACTGGGTTGGAATGTTTTCTCAATGTTCTAATCTTCTTGTATATGAACCTTTTCCTTATATCCATAAGCATGTTTATAAATTTATTTCTCTAGTCAATCCAGAGTAACACATATCATCTTAAATAATTTGTTACTAATTTATACACCTCTATTTTCATAACAACATCTCTCATATAACCTTACCAACAAGAAAAATTATCAAGTAATTTTATGCATTTTGCATTCTTCCTAAGAATCCACACATCATGATTTATTATAGAATACCATGTTATATTTGATTAACTTGAGGAAATACTTTAGCTGATACTTACATAATTTACTTTAGGCTTGAAAATATCAATTTTAACAAACAAAATAAATTCTAATTTTTATGACAAGCTATATAGCTTCATTTTGAAGGTAAATAATTTAAGTGAACCACATAACAAAGGCCTAACTATGAGGTGAATAGAAAGTTATGAATTTTAAAGCATCCATAGCCTTATAAATTCTTGACAAAATAAGCCACAGCACACATTCTATAAATATGGTGTGTCAGTCTGGGTAGACTAAAGGAACAAATTTCAGAGACACACATGGATATAAGGAATGGGTTTATATTCAAGAGGAACAGAACATTGAGAAAACATCCAAGCCCAGTCCAGCTCAAAGTCACAAGTTCGATATTAACCCATATGCCCGATATCAGTCCATAAGGTCTCCTTCTGACTCACGAAGTCACAGGTCAGTGGGTACAGAGTCCCGGCACCAACAGGGGTCTCCCCATGGCTCCTTGCTTCCAGGGCTCAGGGTCCATCAACAGCATCCTGTGGTGGCAGAAGCAACTCATCACTGGCAGAGACCTCCATTTGGCTGCCCTAGTCTCAGAGGTCTGACTCCATCACGGCAAAGCTGTGTGGTTTCTCCACTGGCTACTCCAGCCTCCCAGACGCCGCCATTCTGTGTTGCCTGTGATTAATCATCTCTGAAACAAACTGCCCACAACTGGGGGAGATAGCTTCTCATCTTCACGAGGGAAATATTGTGAGATTTCCCAGGATTCTCAGGTGAAAGTCATGCCCACACACAGGCCTCATCAGCTACACAATGGCTGTCTCCAGATTAACAGGCCAGACTCCACCCCTACATTTCAATCATAAAATTAACATGAGCACATGACTGCCACATATGGTATAAGATTTTATAATTTTGTTGGTATCCTCATGCCCATAGGTAGTAGAAAATTACCTTCAGCATATCCTTCATCCATTTTCCCTAAAATTAAATTTTTCGCATAGATAATTTCAAAGTCTATTTAGAGATACTCAGTCCACCATCACAAGGGAGAGGCTTATATATAGATCATTGTGAGCAGGTTTGCTTCATTTTGCAACATATAAACTAGGACTTTTTATTACTTATTTGGCAGGCATTTCATTGTGAAGAAATATTTTCATAGGTAAAATTAATTAGATGTTTAATTACTTTTCAGTGGCCAGAAAGCACAATATTAATGGCCTTTTTCTCAAGGGTGACTTGTGATGCCTTAAATTAAGAATGGTAACGAGATTGTTGGCATTCTTTGGAGTACATTGAGTTTTAGTTAAGGAAAAAAATATAGTTATGAAAAAAGGCAAGATTTTTTTTTAATAGCACTAGATTTTACAAAGTCCTAGCTAGTTTGCAAAAGATAATTAGACTCTTGGGAAATTAGAAGCATTCACTTGCCTATTAACTTTCCTAAGATCTTTGTGCTCTGATTGTTTATGTAACTTTTCTTGTCTCATTTAAAATTTATTTGTATAGTCTCAGTTTATGAGAAGTAAAATCAATGGCCAGATATAACAAAGTAATCTGAACTTATTTCAGTGATTGCTATTAAATGACCTCACCAAAGTCAAATCTTATTATAAATCAAT
Organism: Nesogale talazaci; assembly: GCA_004026705.1. NCBI lineage: Eukaryota > Metazoa > Chordata > Mammalia > Afrosoricida > Tenrecidae > Nesogale > Nesogale talazaci. Next base: position 7,994 of record PVJH01012895.1, on the reverse strand, counting down.
TGTCCATGAGTATCACATGCTCAAAATAGTCATTCCTTACATTTTAAATATAATTTTTGAAGGCTTCCAAGATGCAAAAGGTAATAAATTTCATTACAATTTGACCTATCTTATTTTGTGTATTCAATATGTAGATAAGTGCATTTCTGCATAAGCATGAATTAATTAATTATTCAAATGATATTTTACTGTATTTTAGCAAAGAAATTCTGGCAGCATCATGGTTACATGTTGGACTACTAACTCCAGGGTTAGCAGTTCAAAATAACCAGCCAGTACACAGGAGAAAGATGGAGCTTTCTACTCCTTTAAGGACTAACAGCCTCTGCACTAGAACTAGAGTCTACTGACAATTTAGACTCACATCTGTCAAAGTACAAAGCATCCTTGACAGACCACAGCAGAACGACTTGATGTGGAAATTCCTCTAAGTTGACTGAACTTTACCTCAAGCTCAATCGTAGCTTTTGAATTTAAGTTTGAAAGTCTATGGTGTGAGGAGAAGCAGATGACTACTAGCATAGGCAATAGAATTGGTGGAAATTGGGCATTAGTCTGAATTTCTTGCCGTGAGGGTGCACAAGGAAGTGTGGTCCAGTCTTGTGAATGAATAATATTAGATTTTCCTTGTTACTACATCCCATTGTTTGTGGAAACAATATTTAGTCACTTAAGAGTGTAATATCTACAAGTCAACTGTTTTTGTATTACAACTGTTTTCGTTTTGTTCATAGCTGCCCTATACTCATGTAATTTCCTTTCTTAACACTTGTTTAAATTCCACACCATTTGTTAAACTAATGATATTATCAAAACACAGTTGTTACTCATTGGGCTGTGAACTTGCAGTCAGTTCAGCAGGGGAAGAATGAGGCTTTCTTCTCCAATGAAAATTTTCAGACTCAGATACTCACAGGGAAAGTTATACCCTGTCCCACAGGGTCGCTATGATTCAACATTGACTAGGTGACACAGAAAATTATGTCCTAGGGTACTTATGTTCTCTATCATAAAATGACAATGGTGTCTCAAAAGTAAACCAGAGATATGAATGAATTTGGGGATTTCACTTAATTCAAGTTCCAATCTAAGAACAATTAGTTCTAATGATATGCTATTGCTTACCCTCAGGAAGAGAACACTGATGATATGGGTGATACACAAACTGTGATGGAGAAACTAGATTGTGACTGGTCTTCAGGAAGAATAATGTCTGGGCAAGGATGCTCCTTATCCCCAGTCTTATTTAACATTGCACTGGAGGTCCTAGCTAATAACATAAGGCAAAGAAAAGACAACAAAAGTAGTTGCCTGGGGAAAGAAGAGGTGAAACTACCGCTAATTGCAGATGATATAATTTTATATATGGAATGTCTCAAAAGTTTCACAAGGGAAATGCTGGATGCAATAGAGAAATATGGTAGAGTGGCAGGGTACAAGCTAAACAAACAGAAGTTTATTGGACTTCTATACACATCAGGCATACCATGCAAGAGGGATCAAAAAGGAAGTACCTGTCTCAATAGCCAAGCACAAATTGAAATATCTACGGGTATGTCTGACTATTACAAAGGATTTGTATGCGGAAAATTATAGAACACTATCACAATAAACCAAGAATGACCTCAAAAAATGGAAGAATCTCCCATGCTCATTGATCAGAAGACTCAATATAGTAAAGTGGTCAGTTCTGCCCAAGGCACTATATAAGTTTAATGCTATCCTGAACAAATACCATCATTTTTCTTGAAAAAATTGGAAAAACTGTTTGTCAACTTCATATGGGAGAGAAAAGAAGCCTAGAATTAACATAGAACTCCTCAAGAAAGAGACCAAAGTTGGAGGTTTTGCTTTATCTGATTTTAACACCTATTATACAATGACAATGGTCAAAAAGTGTGGTTGGTATAATGACAGATATTCAGAATAATAGAAAAGAACTGAAAACCCAGAAATAAAATCATATAGACAACTGATCATTGGTAAGGGTAAAAAATTGGTAAAAAATATCAAACGGGAAGAGGATGCTCTCTTCAACAAATAGTGCTGGGAAAAATGATTATCTATCTACCTGCAGAAAAATTAGGCAAGATCCCTACTTCACTCCATATAAAAATATAAACTCATGGTGGATCACAGACCTTGAGGTAAAACCCAAACTATTAGGACTATTGATAAAGAAATTGGGAGAAAACTGAGAATGTTGGTGAAGGGAATACATAGACTACAAGAAATAGGGAAAGACAAAAGCACAGAGGAGGGACAAATTGACAACTCGGATGTCATGAAGATAAAACATTTGTGTTCATTCAAATAATTCATGACGAAAGTAATAAGAAAGTCCACAGACTGGGAAGACATCTTTAGCAATGACACATCAGACTAAGGTCTTATTACTAAAATTTACACTATTCTACTAGCTTACAATAAGAAAAATTATTTATTGTTCACTGAGGAGGTGGGTAAAGGACCTGAAAAGGGCAGAAATACAAAAGGTCAATAAACTTATGAGAAAATGTTTCCATCATTAGCTGTAAGAGAAATGAAAATTAAAATAACTAAGATATGTCCCCAAAATAGTCCAAATCAAAAAGTAAAAAGTGTTGGAGAGGCTGTGGTGATATAGGAACGCTTGTTTACTGCTGGTTGACCTGTAGGTATGTACAGTCACTATGGAAATCTATTCCCTGACATTAAAAAAATAGAAATTGAGCTACATTGATTTGTATTATGGTCCTTGTCACCAGAAGTTGGAATGGCACCCACCACTCACTATTACGCTTGGTGATCCACTTGCATTTTTGCTTCCCGTCCCAGCAACCCTATGCACCTCAGGCCTGGAGGTCCTGGTCCCAAAGGAAGGAACTCTCCCACTGGAAACAGCATGATTCCACTGAACTGGCAGCTGAAAATGCTCCCTGGCCACTTTGGACTCCTCATGCCTTTGGGTTAACAGGCCAGTAAGGGTGTCACTGTACTGAGTGGTGTGATTGATCCTGATTACCAAGAAGAAATTGGACTGGTGCTACATAATAGAGGTAAATAAGAGTATGTATGAAATCCAGAAGATCCCATAGGTCTGCTCTTAGTACTCTCATGACCTGTGATTAAAGTAAATGTTATGTTGTAGCAATGCAATCTTGTCAGGACTTGTAATAATCCAGACTCCTCAGGAATGAAGGACTGTGTCATCTTTACCAGGCAAAAAAGTCGCAGCCCGTTGAAGTGCTTTCCAATAGCAAAATTAATACAGAATGGGTAGAAGAAGAAGGCAGTTCTACCTATAAGTTACAACTATGGGACCAATTGCAAAAGCGAGGCTTGTAATTTTATTTTCTTTATATTTGCTTATTGAATATCTTTCCTTTGCTCATGTATGATGTATCAGATACAATTGAACTCAGTATGTTATATGTATGATAAATTTTTGATGCTAAATATACATGTGATTTCATTAATGTCTGTAAATTATTTATACCTAAAGAATTGTGTACATACAGGTGTCAAGTTGGCAAGGGTTGGATAGTAATTGATAGGTTTATTGTGCCAACATGGCCAATGAATGCATGTGGGATTAAGAGAAGGGCAGAGAGGTAAATGACTCATGAACGTCACCTTTCTTGTCTCTTACTCTTTGATGATCAGACCACTGGACAGCTGTCTTAGCTAGTTCTCTACCTCAATTTGCAAGCTACACTACCTATAAAACACCTAGCCGGTGGACCGTGCCACTGTAGTTTGAGGTTCCTACAAAACCTGCCTTGCTATACTGTTGGAATATACATCATTTGAGCCAGGATCTATCATACCCTGTCATGTCAGTTTAGCCAGTCCCAACAAATCATCACAGGTCCGGTAGCAAAAATATGTGAAGATTACAGTAAAGTTATAGAAAATAAGAGAGAAAGAGTAAAAGTAAAATGAGATAGTTAGACACATTTCATGGTGGCATGCTTACCTCAGGCCCGTTTAATGGTCTACCTGGGGATGTGGAACGTGGGATGGCAGGGAAGAGAGTCTGGGGACCAGGGAAGGGGACTAAGGACTAGAGGAAATAGTGTCTTTATTGTTTGTGGGCTATTTGTAGGTAGCTATAAAACATTCATATTCAGTAGTAACATATCACGAGGTGTGTGTAATCACAGTAAAGTCTTGAACTCACAGGTAAGGAAACCCAATATCGGCTTTGGGGGATGACAGAAGTGGTGATGGGAGCCTTGGTGGTAGGGGATAATAAAACAATGGCTGTCTCTACAGGGAGACACCATCAACCATGTGTTCACTTTAAGGCAGCATAGTTGTTAGTGGAGATTCTGTGGGAATGACATTTGTTAGTTTCCCACACTGTCATCTAGCTGACTGTTGGTAACCTGCCTCGCTGTTTGCTGCCTGTGGCCGGATAGCCTACAGAGAACTACCTGGTGGCCCTCAAGACTTGGCTAATGTAGTAGCTGTCTCACAGAAGTAAGTTGCACTGAGCCATTTGTACTGCTCTATGGATTAATACACACACATATGTGTGTGTATGTGTGTGAAATCATTAGTGTTCTGGTTTTGTTTCTCTAGGGAACCCTGTCTAATATGACATATGATCCAGCAATCCCCCTATTGGACTTGCACTCAGAAGAGGCAAGAAACAAACCAGGTCATCCATCTATGCTCAACTGTTCATTGCGGTGCAGTTCACAAGTGCAAGAAGTTGAAAGCAACCCACATTTCCATCAACAGATGATTAAATTTAAAAAAGATGGTACATACATACAGTGGAGTACTTAAAAGGCAATGATGGATGCCTGAAGCACATCTCTGCATTGGAAGAATTGGAGGAAATTGTGGTAAGCAGAGTGAGCCAAGCACAAATGAACAAGTACAACATAAGTTCTCTGAGGTAAACTTAAAAATGCAAAGATAGCATAGGGGAAAAGATGCTATATACATACGGTATATACTTATATAAAAGCCAAATTTTGTTCATGCAGCTTTTGTGGTAAAGTTAGGTGCCTCAGCTGATATTTGGGTTGGCTTATATTTGAGTATATATGGTACATTTCTGAGATGAAATCTAGGCACTAGGGCAGGAGGCAAACCCAATCCAAGGATACATACCAGCATGAAGCAGCAAACCAAAGAGAGGTCTGAGGTGTAGGCCCCAATCCCCGCAATGTAGACACTCTCTTCACACCCCCAGAAGAATGAACTTCAGATGACATCACTGAAGCTACAGCTCAGGAAGAGGGGCCTGTCTAATCAGAGCACACAAGAACAAACTAAGAAGGAAGAAGAGAGAGTAGAGCACATCCTGGCCCACCAAGCCCCAAAGATGATATTTCTGCACTGAGCAACCAATGCGAGAGAGGACCAAGGGTCCAACCCCACCTTGAGACACAACTTCCCTCACTGACCCATACCACTATGAGGGACAACTGGAGACACAGTGTGAGAACTGTGTCTGATCTGACCCCACCAGGGCGAAACACTAAGGGCACACAACAGAGAAGCAAGGGGAGCAAAGCAATGAAGTCCCCAAGGAATACCAAAAAAAACCTTGGGGGTCATGATGTGACACCTCATCAAATTATGAGAAAACATCCCTTAAAGTCAACAGACAGAACTGAGACTTCTTGTCTATTGTTGTTTTGTTTTCCTTTGTTTTGTTTTTGTACTTATTATTGTCTCTCATGTCTATCTGTATGGGATAAATAGTCTGGAGGAAAAAACAATGGGACTGAGGGTTCTAACTAGGGGGAAAACATAAGCGGAGTATCAACAAACCCAGGGACAAGGGAAAAACAAGTGATCGAAAATCGATGGCAAGAAGGGTTTAGGATACCTAGTGGGGGGTTGGTGAAGGACAATGTAGTCACGAGGAATTATTCAAACCCAAATGAAGGCTAAACATGATAATGGGACAAGAAGAAAGTACAAGGAAATAGAGGAAAGAGGAGACAAAGGACATTTATGGAGGTCTAAATACAGGTATGTACATATGTAAATATATTTATATCAAATGATAGGGAAATAGCTCTATATACATTCACTTATAAGTATTAAGGTAGAAGACAGATATTGGGCATCTTCTCAAGTACCTCCTTAATGCAAAAACACTTTGTTCTACTAACCCGTCATTTTGTGATGTTCACAATGGTCATATAGATTTTTCTTTTTCGAGTGTGTATTTATTGCTGTAAATTGTTCTCTGATCACTGTCTTACAGTGTCCTAAAAGTTAGGTATTATTTATTGCCATACTTATGTGCTTCACATGATTTTTAATTTCATTTTATTACCCAATAGTTTTTAAGAGTATTCTATTCTATTTCCGTGCATTTCATTGCTTTGCATTTCATGTTTTTATTGACAATTTCTAATTTTAGACTAGTATAATTTGAGAAAATTCTTTATAGTATTTTGATGTTTTCAAATTTAATAAGCTTGATAATGTGGCTTAACATTGTGGGTTAAAACTGTTTACTCCTTAGAACAGGACAGGACCACCTCCTTCCACAGTTCATGGCTCATAGGAGAAAACTTCTGGTTCCATCATGGGAGCTGATGAAGCACTGGCTGGCCTATGTCTCTCTGCCTAAGATTAATGGGCACTTGTCTCCTCTTCCCTCACTAAAACTGCAGAATACAGCAGTCTGCAAACTTATCATTACTTCATGTTGCCAGCCTCATCCTCCCCTCCTGTCTATGAATAACTTGACTGATGTGTTAACACTTCTTTCTAAACCTTCAATTGCAGAACTGTCCCTTTGTGTGTAAATCTCCCTATCTTGCAGGTTGCATGCAAGGGATGCAACCTTTGCTTTTAATATTGTTCAGGGCCCTGGAATGTCTACTGAAGGGACTACCTCACCCTAACATTTGGCTACCCCTTTTGTATATACTGTCTCACATTGCAGAACAGGACCACTCTCAAACCCATTCCTCATACAGGATAAGAATGGATCTCTTATCTGTACCACTATTTCTGTTCTTGTATGCTGGTATAGATAAGAGATAGCAAAAGGGGAATCCAGAGCAGATAAACCCCTCAGGACCAATAAGGAGAGCAGCCATACTAGGAGGGTAAGGGTAAGGGACAGAGGGAGTAAAGGAGAATCGATTACAATGATCCAGGAGATGAAGAGCAGAAAAGTGGATGAAACAAGACAGTGGTCAGTATAAGACATGAAAAAGTAGAAGAAGAAGAAGAAGAAGAAGAAGAAGAAGAAGAAGAAGAAGAAGAAGAAGAAGAAGAAGAAGAAGAAGAAGAAGAAGAAGAAGAATTTATAAATTATCCAGGGGACAGGCAGTAGGTGCAGAGAGGCAGGGGTGGGATTGAGGATAGGAATGAGGAGCTGATACCAGAGGCTCAAGTAGAAAGAAAATGTTATGAAAAGGATGATGACAGCATATGTACAGATATGTTTGACAAAATATATGCATGTATGGATTGTGATAAGTGTTACGGTCGAACCTAAGGCATAGCAAGAGCAACGCCATTTTCCAGGTAGGCCGCCGTTTTGTGCCTTAGTAGTGGAAAAGTGCAGAAAACTATAGTCTACTTGTACTAGTCAAAAATTAACTGCCAGGTGGCTGTGCCCAGGAAAAGGGCCGATCACAAACTCTTGTTGAACCTAGCAACCAGAGATTATTCAAGAACAGAAAATAATGTCTGTGACCTGATCCTTTTTCTGTCCATAGCCTTTGTTCTCGCTCATGCAACCATGTAACTCTGCATTATGTAGCAGCCTGCTTAAGTGAGTAGCCATTTTGTAGACTTTAAGAAATGTTTAAACTGCTTGCTTTGTTTGTACGCTTGTCAGCTATGAAAAATTTTTCAATTGTGTGTTCACCCACCCAGGAATGTTCTTTTAGTTTAAACTTCCTCCTCCCTAAAATGTACTCAGAAACCTTTGTAGTTGAGATCACCTCCTCAGCCAGACCCTCTTTTACTCCCCCCTCCCCTTTTCATCCTATAAAGGATGTAAATTTTGTATGCTCGGGGCT